>OZ010695.1:310573-367979 GCA_963932265.1 Thymelicus lineola
ATTATATTTGTTACTGCTAAAATTCAAGGGCCCTAAGTCGGTAAGTTAACGCGTCATCGCACTTTTCAATCTCATATGGATCATTAATCGCGTATACAAGTTCACGAACTTTGAGAATTGAGATCGACAACAACCTTCACAAGGACATGGTTAAAATAGCAGTAACTGTTGAAATTCTATTAATATGTGTTATTTCTGTACAAAAGCATAAGATTAAACTTAAAAGATACAATTATATTGAAGTAATTGAAAAACGATTATTTAGAGTAATTATTCCTCCGGTTCCGGCTGGGGTCTTTGGAGCCAGTTCTACCTTTGCCTTTGTGTGGTTGATGTCCATGGGCGACGTTACCCACTTACCCTCATATGGATTGTCAGCTCATTTGTCGGTTATAAAAAAACGTAATACGAAAGCAGTTAAAAAATTCAAATTAGCAAAATAATGTATAGCTTGTGTAATAATGTGTACCTAGTTATCTGTCGTGGACGTGACGAATTTTTATTAATTAATTATTTACTTATTTTATTTTATTATGAAAATAGTTAAGCTTCAAAGGCCGAACGGTAATTCGATTACTTTTTGATGTAGCCTGAATTTATGTACATCAATAGAATGAAAGCTCTGTGGTCGTTTTGACGATTAGCTGAAATTGTATCAATGTAAAACCAATAGCCAAATCGCAATCAATGCGATGACAGTTCGTGTAACGTAATGAACTATTTTACTATATAAAATTTAACTACGCAGAATTTGCTTATGAAACGACTTTTTTTTGTATGGAAGTTACTGTTGGTCTATTGGCCTTTACAGCTTACAAGCCACCCCAAGAAAGAAGTAAGTAAGTACAATCTCATCAAAAACATAAATGTGAAATAAGCCAAGTTCAAAAAAAAAAAGAATTGAGACCTAAATGGGTGCCAAGTTCTGTGTAGAAAATTCTGAAATTTTATTCACAAGAACATGTAATTCAAGCTCTACATTTGACTACTTTGACTACATTTGACAAAACTAGCCAAGTCAAATGTAGAGCTTGAATTACATGTTCTTATGAATAAAATAGGAATTTCTACATAGAACCACAGAAGAAATAATAGTACACGATAGAACTTTGCACCCATTTAGATCTCAATTCTTTTTTTTTGAACTTGGCTCTCATTTCACATTTACGTTTTTGATTAGCATTTATAGATTATAAATATAACTTTTGTTATCTGTTACATATGGGCCCGCTAATTTACTATTTTAAATAATTTTCATTTTTTTCATTGTTTCTTTTGTATACGCCTACTAGTCTACCTTGATAGCGAATATTAAGTTTCTAGGTCATCTGGAATTAGGTTAGGTTTATTTGAATTTTGATTTTTGAATAATAAAGCCAAATTTTATGTTGGTTGGTTTAATAGGAGTTATGAAGGGATCAAAAGTAGCTTGAAATGGTTCGTGTAATATTACACATGTTGCTGCGTTACCAGTTCCCTTTTTTTGAACTGGCTGGACATGCTGCCGCGTGTCTAGATTTTAATCAAACTTTATTTAAGTAGTATGAGTGACCAATCAGTTTCATTGACACACAAACATAACTCAGTAATCCAAAATTTATGTTTAAAGATGATAGTAAAATGTATGTATGAATAAAAGCAACAAAATACCTATTCACTCAGGCAATCCTTAATTTATCTGTGAACAGTTTAATTCTATTGAATGGCGCTGTCCCTTTGACGGCGAGCGCTGGTCGAAAGCCGGAATCCAATCGATACAAACCGAATGACGATAGTGGTCCCATCGACACGTCAACAATTCGTTAAGCTAATGGAATTCGATCTCCCTCCGTTGATGCGGGCGATGGGACTAATTGTATAACTAATAAAATGAAGCTCTTAGCACACCTACTAAGTATATTATTGTCATCATCGTCACAGTTATTGTCAGTCTGTTTGGATTGGGTATAGTCTTCCGTTGAAAAGAGTAAGGGTAATGTATAGTAAACTGTAGGGTTCCTTATAAAAGCGGCAACTTATCCGGGCGAACGATCCCAACAAGACCATATATTAAGGAGATTTGTAGTTTGATTCCTTTTATTAATTTAGTTTCTTTGTATGATTCTGTGGTGTGTAATTAATAGAGTTTATCTATGTATGTCCCTAAAACAAGTATAAGCTGACACAAAAACAACAGATACCAACGACATGCTAGATCCTTATCGGGATAATATTGCAAGGAATTAATTATTTTCTAGTTTCCACTCAGAGAAGAAGAAACAGCTTTAGACACGGGAAACAATTTTTAGACCATATTACAATATGCTAACATGGCAATGTTATATTGCTTAATATGCGTGTTTTCCGGGATAATAAAAACTCTGTATTCTACCAAATCATGGTCTACTTGTGTAGTTTTCATGAAAATCCGTTTTTGCGTGAAAGAGTAAAAAATATACATGAATCCATCCATGGTTACAAACTTTCACATTTATTATTTTATATTAGTATGAAACTAGTAACATTGTCATAAAATATCGCAACATAATAATTGTGCCATCGGTGGTGTGTCCGATCCGGTAAAATCACGTAATACGAAATACTCGAAATTTTGTCATCAATTTTAATCATTGTTCCGCTTAAAAATATTAATGATGATGTCAATTAAATCGGCGTGTTAATGCGGTTGTGTGACATCATTATCGGAATATTTTATGACACGAATATTGAAAAGGAAGTTCAACTTTTTGTAATATATAATGTATCTTATTTTATGCGCTATCAGAGGCTCTATCTGTTGTAATTTCTAAGTACAAAAAAACATGAGAGGTGTCAAGGGACACCCGGATGGAACGAAGTTCCTTTCGATTAAGTATTGTTTTGTTGTACAGCGCCATCTCTGTAAAACTTAATTAATCACGCTAGCGTGATTCTGAAAGTTGTACAGTACAGCGCCATCTCTGTAAAACTCACTGAATTACTTCAAAAAAAGTGTCGTCATTCGTAAAATCAAAAAGTGTCGTAATTTTCCGTCTAGCCCCCTTTCACAAGTTGTTTGTGTGTCTCATGTGTGTGAGCAATAGACGAAGAAATAGCGCCTAGTAATTATAGTCCTTTGTTAAAAATCACTGGACTTTATGGTCTGACTGACTTTATGACTGGTCCAGCTGGTCTATTATGAACTCTTAATTCCAGCCAAGTTCCAGTGTAAACGTCAAATTCGTGTTACGAAAGCGGTCACGTGACACTTCTTAGCCAATCATACGTCGTTTAAAGCCCGAGAAATGAATTGCCTGGAACTTGAATGGTTTTATAAAAGTTCATAATAGGCCCGCAGGTTAATGTCGACTGAATAAAAATATGTTCGGAGAATGGTTAAGAATATTATTCTGATTAAAAATGCAATGAATATCGATATCATAATAATAATAACATAGAACTAAAACGGGTATCAAACAGTAAAATGTTGTGAAGACAAGTTTGAAAATACGCACCGTTTCATTAAAATTCTAATGTCCTTTAAAACGTAAGGATGATGTTTTCAAGAAGTATCAAAGGCGTGTTTCCTGTTACTGGAAAATCTATTTCACAATAGGTACGTGAAATAAATAAAATCTTCACAATCCGTAATGATAAATCCCGAATGGTACAATTCTAAAAACCTCTGAAACCGAAACGACCGACGCAAATCCCCTTTCCACCTGAAACATTTCTTTCGTGAAATTATCATTTCCACAAAGAGACGCCGTAAACCGGTTACCGGGGTATTAAGATTTACATTTTGTCACTTAATTATTAACGAGAGTTTAAACCGTTGCGCTCCCTCCGCTAATCCCAGAGATTACTCCGGCCTCCAAATGACAAACGCGACCGTAACCAAATTTAAAAGCTTCTAGATCGTGCAAAAACGGAATATTAATGGAAACAAGTTAATAGTTTAAAAATCTTATATATAAAATTTCCATGTCACAATGTTAGTTACCGTACTCCTCCGAAACGGCTTTACCGATTTTTACCAAATTTTATATGCGTATTCAGTTGGTCTGAGAATCGGCTACTAAATATTTTCCATACCCCTAAGTGATAAGGGTTGTCCACCCCTAACATTTTTTTTAATTTTTTGGACAAAATTTTATTTTTTATTTTTTTATATTTGGCATAAAAATACATACATATATATATGGCATTAAAAATACATACAACCCTAAATTTTCACCCTTCTAACACCAACCCCTATTTTTTAATATGATTGTTAGGCGACACGAAGTTCGCCCGGTCAGCTAGTAAAATATAAATTTACGCTTTGACAGTGCCAATGTATTACAGCAAACATTTAATTTTTGTCTGTGCTGTTAACCGTTAAGGAGTTTCTTCGTCGGGAACCAAATCTGAGCACAGGTCATGCTTATCATGAAATGCATTGTCTTTGGATCTAAAGCTACTTGCACCACGCATTTGACTTCGTTAGGTTAAGAGGAAGTAGGTCTAACTAAGCGTGCAAGATTTGACCCATACAAACAGGCTAAGCTAATTAAAAGCGTTGAAAAAATATAATAGTACACAGTGTCCAAGAACCTATTATGACGATTATAAGAGAAGATTCTGCAAAATAAAATTTACTTAAGCTACTGCTTTTGTTTAATAAATAGCAAAAAAATAACAAAATATTAATTGGATTGTTAAATTGTGGGATTGTTGTCAAGCACTAACTTATTTCATGTAAAAAAAAGGAAATATTATGAAGTTATTTTTTAAGAAGCTGGTAGTCTGAAAATTAAAGTTTCGAATCTGCGAAGTATTGATTAAAATGAAAATAGCAAGTAATTGCTACGTAATGATATGACAATAAAGCCACACTTGCCTTGACTTTGTCTTTTGTTAAATATTTGTCACCATCAAAGTCTCTGAAACCAATTTATGTACATTTTATTAAGCTTGACTCCTAAACAAGTTTCAAAAGACTGGCTTGAAGATTTCAAAGTAAACATCCATTACTTAGACCCAGTTTTATTTATACTTAAAGTTTGTAATACACAAATTAATACCAAATTGGAATACCAAACAGCGGAAGTCTGGTGATAAAAAATCGGTGGTTTATCAAAAACGCATACAAACGGTTGCCGGGCGGATGTGACGCCTCCTCCAAACAATGTTGATGCAGTTTTATTGTGAGTTTTATTACAATGCAACAAAGTCTCTTTTGTGCTATATGAAACACGTCAGCTGGTACCAGTGGGGTCAGCTTGGCTGTGGTCCAAATTTAATGAAGATATTCAATCCAGTTTTTTAACATTTAATATTTTGGTTTATTTATTGGTCTGACCGTTCTGTTTTGAGGTTTTAAGTGTGTGCAATTATGTAAGTGTAATTATTCGAGTTTTTATCTTACGAATACTAAATAGTTACGTAGTTTTCTGAAGGCGTTAATAATAATATTTCTGAATAACGAAAAAATATAATAATTAATGAATGTGAATTTTACAGCAATGCAATGCATGTGGCAACAATATCCACGTGTTCACGTGAATTTATGGTAGCATTTAAATTTAATAAATCACCGTTAATAATAAATAAATAATATTTAATTAATAGTTACGAATTTTGTTTGTAAGCCGAATTCCATTGCATTAAATAATTGTAAGTAGATCATTGTGAGTTGCGCCGTCGTTGCTCTTATTAACTTAAAGTACCCGGATGACCGAGCTTTGCTCGGTTTAGTGTTGCTTAACAACGCCATTTACTGAAGTAGCTTTAGTATTGCTACTTGCCAATAGATGTCAGGAAGAGTATATTGTAGAAGTTTATCATTGCCTGAAAACACCGATAAAACGTAATTTTCTAAAAATGAATCCTAGCTAGATCGATTTATCGCCCCCGAAACCCCCTATATACTAAATTTCATGAAAATCGTTGGAGCCGATTCCGAGATTCCAATTATATATATATATACAAGAATTGCTCGTTTAAAGGTATTAGATAAAATAATGTTGTGTGATTGTTAAGATAATTGAATAAAAATAATACGAGTACTTCACGTGACTCTGTTGCAACTTGCAACTGTTTCTTGGTTGGGATTGAGTTGAACGCTCGGGCAACAAATATACCTCCAAATCAATGCTCCAAATCCTTTTCTCGTCTATAAATTTCGCTGCGGCCTGTAACTTAGGCTTACAATATTAAAACATTGTATGTCCGTACCAACGGGTTTATGGACCCTGCCCCTTTTATGGACACAACTAATAAAGTTCAATCGCTTTACAACCGGTGGCCCGATATAAGAAATGCAGTTACTTTTACATAAAATAAGAAGTACAGTGAAATCAGGACACAGAGGTGTAACTAGTATAAATTTAAAAATGAAAAAAAACCCCTTTGCTTTTAAAAAAAGCTATCATGTTTACCTTTTTGAAATGGTTTCGTTTATGGTAAGCTCTATAATTTGATACCCATATTGCATTTTTGGATTTATTTTTATTTTCTGATACTTCAAACAATGGTATCCCACAGTCACCATATTTGTTTTTTTTTAATTTCACTTATCTATTTTTTTTTCGTTTCTTTGCATTTTATGAGAACATTTACCATAGTAATGTATATTTTTTATATAATCAGAAAGTAGAGATTTCAGCGAACAAAAAGCGCACCGACTTTATTAAATACCAGATTTTTTGATTGAATATTTGGGTGCTTTTTCGATATTAACTCAGAATTAGGTGAAAAAAGAAATGTTTTAAATAAAAAAAAATACAATGCGTTTGAGACATAGAAAGGTAAATTTTCACCAAATTTCGTGAAAAAAAACCATTTTTTTTGTAAAACAAAAATAAAAAGCCAAAAACTTAGTTACTTGAATTTTTCACAAAAATTTTGAGATTATGTCAAAAAAGTGTAAACACAAAAGTTGTAGATCTTTTTACTATCTACAACTTTGACATTTAACTTTTTTCCATAGTAGTTTAGTGTAGTTTTACTGGAAATCGAGATAAACCGTTTTTCCCCTTAAAATCTCACCCCCCCACTTCCTGACGTCTATAGTGCAGGCGCGTCCTATGAGTTAACGCCCCAGCATAATTTTGCATCGCAAAGCCACGTGGTGAAAAATTCGAAGCGCGCCCTTACACTAATTAGACCCAAAGATGAATCATACGTTCATTGTAAACTCACCTTGTGTTTGATATTTTCGAGATATTAACGAATTTAAGCATAGATGTAATTAAAAAAATATAAGTGAAACATCCTACTGATATAATAAATGTGAAAGTTTGTATGGATGTATATTACTCGTTCACGCAAAAACTACAGAACCGATTTTCATGAAACTTAGCACAAAGATAGACCATGATCTGGAATAGGTTATACAGTGGAAAATGGGGAAAAGCGCTAGTAAGAAATAACCTTCTTTTTAGAATCAATAGCACCTTTAATAAGATGTTCATCAAATCCTAAATCCGCTATCAAGGCTTAAAGACAGCGTACCGAGCCAATTAACAGTTTAATTTGAGAGCGAATCCGTCCTATCTTCTCGCCGGTGTTATTGCAACAACAGCGGCTCAAATTCTATTGCTTCGTTTAATTAAAATTGGAGTTTGTTTCGCTAGGCGTAGATGGATGAAGTTATTTGTAAATATGTTGATGAGAAATTTTGAATACTCAGGTATTGTTTGTTTTATTACGAGAAGTTATTTATACTTAAATGTCCATAATATATTATTTATATACAAGAATTTTACACATTCATGAGTGTATCTGCGAGAAATGGTTTTCAAGATTTTCATTGTTACACTCAATTTTATTTTACAAAATAACATAATTAATTAATTACTTTCTGAAATTCTCTCTTTTCTGCTTGTGCAGAATATTTCTAAAAAAAATGTGAACAGTGGACTGAGTGACTTCAGACCCTTGGCAATCAACCAAGTACGTATACCTATAAGTGATCAGATACGAGGATACCAGTAATATCTGGGACCCGAAAAGGCTAGCATGTCTTTTGCTATCGTATTCGATAGTATTTGAATTTATTTTCAGACCACCAAAAAAAAGGGGACAAAGGTATGATACTTTTGTCCCCAAACTCAACATCACTATTCAAAATTAAGTTAACTACATCTTCACGAATATTATCCATATTATTATGTATATAGCCTTAATATTAAATATTATATCCGTACTTATGTAGCCTTAATATTAAATATTATGATTCCTTTAAATTAATAAGCCCATGAGTCCCTTAAATGTTTTCACCGGAAATAACTTCTTCAAAGTCCGATTCCAAATATCCTTGTGTCCTAGGATTTAGCCGAAATCCGCACTCGTCCTTTAGAAATGAAATTTTTGGCGGGTCTCATTTCGTCCGGGACGAAATTCTATTTTTGCGAGCGTTACGATAATTGAGTTTCTTGAAATATTCTTCTCATTGGCCGTCGGCGTCCGAATTAAAATTAACAATTTGTACCGATTGTTATTTTGTTCCGTGGATGTATGAAGCTGATGGATGTGCCTTTGTTTTATCATTTAATTGCAAGTAGAATATTTATAAGATTAACATTATGAGGTTGAAGATAAGAGCCAATTTTAAAAGGTTTTGTTAACCGACTTCAAAAAAAGGACGAGGTTCTCAATTCGACTGTATTTTTTTTATGTTTGTTACCTCAGAACTTTGGACTGGGTGAACCGATTTGGATGATTCTTGTTTTAATCGAAAGCTGGTGCTTGTCGTGTGGTCCCACATAAATTTGAACGATATCTGACAATGGCATCCATGTCAAAAGTACAATGTACTTCATTTGAAGTCGGTTAATTTTTTGTTAAAATGTTAGATTATGTTATATAGTGTTGCTAGAAAGAGCTAGTTGAAGTGGTAATTACCGTGAACACTATAAATTGATGATATCCACTGCTCTTATCTTTTCAATAGACAAATCAAGAGTCAGAATCAAGTATTCAGTTAAAAGTCCTTACGTAAGTCCAAATAAGTTAAGCATTAATAATTGAGATGTACGGTAAAACTGACATTGTACCGTTAGTCTGAAGAGATAGGTAATCGGAAACAAGAATTTCACATTCAATTCTGCTATCAAACAGAACTTATTGCATCGCGCTCAATACACATTCCTCAATTCTATCTATCATTTACTATCGTACTGGATTATTAGATAACTTCTCCGTAGCCGAGTACACATGCAATATGAATCGATAAAGCGCGTACCCGACCGCATATATCACACAAACAAGCCGCGCATTGAAACCGCAACAAATGTTTATCCGATACTCGCTAATGTTTCCACTGGGATTTTATATTCTCCTATCAACTGTACTGATATAAGCATTGCCGTTAAATACGGGGTTATTGAATAATTTGGAATGTGAAATTATTGGTAACTTGCGCTCTAACCGCCGACATCAAAAAAGGAGGAGATATTCATTCAATTCGACTGTATTTTTTAATTTTTTTCTTATGTTTGTTACCTCAGTACTTTCAACTGGCTGAACCGATTTTGATGGTTATTTTTTTAATCGAAAGCTGGTACTTGTCATGTAGCCCCACTTGAATTTGAGCGAGATCTGATTAGTGGTTTTTGGGTTATCCCTAATTTTGAAGTCGGTTATTTTTTGTCAAGATTTATTTTATCATAAGTATATAAGTATATAATAAGTTTATATATCATAAGTATATAATATAAACCATGTTATAATGTGGAAAAAAGTGTAAATGCTTCTACCGACTAAGAAGCAGGGTAATTGATTTATTATGACACTTCAACGGTCTTAAATTTATTGCTCAATTTTTTTAGCAAGAGGGAGTAACAGACTACTTGGTAGTTAAAACATCCCAACATATACCAATAACATCAAGGTTAAATGAAGCTCAGCGACGTTCAATATGGCAGACCTGGTGCCTTGCCTCGTCCTTGTACAACGTTATACAACCTGGAGTCGTTCCATCCATATATCCATCCATCCCATCCATAAAACTCGGAAAGAGTTCACATTGCAAACTTACCGGTTTCATTGGACTCAAAATTCTTACCGCTTATATTTTTTCAACGTCTACCGCTTATATTTTTACACCATCTCTTCCAGTTTTACAACGTCCTCATCCAATAAAATATCTCGGTGTTATCACCGAAGCTCAGGTGGTGGGGGGTGGAGCGTCCTAATTTAGCCCCCACCTGATTTTCCCGTAATTAAAGATGGGCTTTCACAGGGAAGGGTGGTGGACGGACAATTTATCGGTATAAACCTCGTTTTATTATTAAGCTACCCCGAATGATTGTGTGTGCGTTTTTGGGGAAGCCTTTGAATATGATAAAAATGATAAATGAACGAACTTGATTAAATTGTTATGTCATAAAAATGGAAAATGGAAAAACTGCATTAATAATCGTCTCGGCATCTGTAATTAAAAATTTTAAACCTTAATTTATTCTTTGCTTATCCGGGTCTAATTATCAGTTTCAAACAAACAAGAATTATGAGTATTGATCGACAAATCCCAGAAATATCGATCTACATAAACATTACAAAAATACAGATGCAATGCTAACTAAATTAAACTAAAATACTAATAATATTTTATGTAAAGTTCATACTGATTAAAAATCATAACCTTGAAATTTAAGTAGCATCTTCAACGTAGGTGAAATGAATAAAGAAATGAATTTTCCATCGTCAAGGTAGCTCGTCACTCACGCATCAAGTCAACAAGTCTCATCTCCAAGGGCAGGTATCTTCACTTGACCTGATCTCTACAAGGAATACTTCACTCCACTTGACTTAATGCGACAAATGAGTACTATGATCCTCACGCTCCCCTAAACCCGAGCCAGCCCTCGAACGTTCCTTTAATTTATGCTAAAGGAGCTGGAATTTTTGGATGCAATAACCAATTACAACCAACATACGCTATGTTTCATATTATTACTTTATGCTCGCCACCTGTTTTCAGAAAAATATTATACAATTGATAAAACATAAAGCTGCAAACTCACTAGGATTCCTTTTGGGATGTTGTGGGTGCCGTGAATAACACACAAATTTAAGAACACACCCAGATTGAGAACAGAAATTCAAACTCATAATTTCATTCACACTTATCCGCCGCGCTGGGAATCGAACCCAGGACCATTGGCACCTTTGTAGCTAAAATCCTTATAATTGCACCAGATATCACAATAGACTGACACGTTCGTAAACTTATAAAGGTTTAGTATAGATGAAAACCTTCAAAGTAAATAGAATATTAAAACCTACATAATTTTACTTCAACTAAAATTTCCTCACTTACCGCGAAGGTTGCATATTAGAGCGATAACCAAGAATAAGGTCAGTGATACACTGTTCAGTAACCTTGACGGTTTGGTTATGACCTATGCAGTAAAAGCTATGATAGCGTGCAGCCTCGATCTCACGAAAAATGTGTGTTCAGCGTTATTTTAGCTAAGGAACTGGATGACTGGCACGGTGCCAGCAATAGAGACTTTGCGAATTGTATTTAAAGTTTTTTAGTATACACTAAGTATTAGTTAGTTTTTTAAGGCACGGTTTTGCGTAGTTTTGGTTCCAGTTTAACGCGCACGTCTAATCCGAAGGTATGTTTTATTATTTATTTAATAGTTTATGTACACATAGATATATTGTACAGATAAAACATCAAGTAAGGATGGTACAAAGGAACTGCTTATTTCTTATGAATTTTTTTCCAGCAAACCTGAGACTGGAGAGTGGTAACGTATGTCTAGATGGCTGAAAGACCATGTACACAAAATACAGTGAAAAGGAACTACAAACATACTCGAATGAGATAACCAATCCTAATGGAATGGGGTGAAATTGGACAACGAGGTGCGGCATTTGGGATAACCAACAATAATTCACACGTTGCGTTCCACAATTACAGCCATCAGAATAACTACGTTCTACTCTAGTCATTCGCTCAGCTCGGAGGCTGTCTAAAGTGTCCGATGATGGCTGGCAAGTCAATATTTATCCTCGCTAAATTGCTGTAATAATAATTTTGCAACTAGAAACTCTAGTTTTACAAGTTCTTTCTAGGATTATAAAAGTCTTCTCTAAACCTGTTCGGAGGATATAGATCTAGTATATGATGAAGATTAACTTATGCAGTATCTCCTACAGCCTTGTGCATATTGCCATCGAATCTGCTGGCAAATCCTTTGCTAAGTCGTTGCAGACGCTGTATCCACATTTAAAGCTGTAAAAAGAATATGTATCTTAGTTTTAAAATGTGTGTTCAGCGTTCGACCTCCAGAAGTAAAAGCTGGCTGGCGGCCAGTAATGGCGGAATGAACTGTGAGGCAAATTGCAAGGCGATATAAGGAAGCGTACGTGGACGATCACTTTTATATACCATGAAATTGGCGAACGGACATGAATGCCATCTGGTGATAGATGCTCTCATCTTCACGTTAAGGTTATCTCTGAAATGGCGTGGCCATATTCAGCATATTGACCGGAATTAATATCATTTATTCCACCTGTAGATGAAATATGAATTTTGAATCGATGTTCAAACTATTAGAAGAAGTTTATTTTTTTCACCAAATTCTCATATTAAAAAGTTACTCAAAAACCTGTTTTCTTGGCTTGTATGTCACAAAACAGCGATGAAAACAAACCACCTGTGTGTCTGTGTTATAAACTGGGTAAAGATTGAGAGCCAGTTTTTTCTTACTTCAAGGCTGGCAAGGTATAGGTGATGCCTATGATGTTGCTGGTGTCCATAGGCGACGATGACCACTTACCATAGGGTATTAAAGGTATATTACAAAAGTGGCTTGTCATACAAAAACAACTTTCAATGCATATAAAACTTCTAAATATGTCCAAGTTTATTAGTGAAGTAACTATTTTAAGGAAGCTTGCGAACTTTGTCCTTTAACGCTAGTTTACAGTCGTAAGGGTCACCCTGTCCGTCTGTGATCCGCTGGCATATTGCCATTGCCGCTCGTCTTGTGGACATTTCATATTAACCCAATAACGAGTTTCGCACTGGTCTTTTAGAATAGCCGGGAACAAAACGAATAATGCTCGATGTAATGGTGAAAACCGGGAGTTTTTAATATGAAAGTGGGGAGCCACAAACATTTCGGTAAATTGAGGTAATTCTGGATGGTAATTTGGAAAGTTTTGAAACAAAAAAATAAAGTGAGATAGAGAGCGAGCTAAGAAAAGAAAGGCTGTTTGCTTTGACTACAATAAGGACGAAAGACTTGACATAAGTTGAATCGGTGATTATTCTGTGAATACGATTGTTATTATAGCAAGAAGAACATAATATGAAATATACTCTTCAACCGCACGCTCTCATTGCGGGACAGTAGGTATGTTTCAAATCTGTTAGGACCGCACTCTTTAATCAGCTATTGAGTTGCAGTTGAACCTAAATGCTTTAGACTAGCTTAATCAATTTTGATCATCGTGTTGGACAAATATGTACCAGACTATTAAGAAACTATGTCCTGCAGTGGTATGCATTTTAAGGTAAAAAGGCTTCAAGGTAAAAGGCAAAAATTTTAACCATAAACGTAATTTTCGGTGTCGGCAGTCACAGGGGCGTCTGACCTGTCTGGCGTGCTGCCAGTTTCTCTCCAATAGTGAACGTTTTACATTGCCCAGTAATACTTGCACTGGCTGGCAATGTTCGCGGCCAAGATGGACTTCCATCTATAACGAGGATAGATTAAGTTATGCTCAGTACTGGAACTTGTGATTTGACCTTCATAGTGTGTGGTATTGTAGCGTTGTATTGAGGGCATGGATACGATTCTTCAATTCATGATTATAGATCTTCTAATTTATACGGACGGAGAAGTATGAAATTTACATGGAGGAGTGCAGAAAAGCTAATCTTTTTGTATAATACCACGCTCACACAAGTATATTATGTATACAAATGTAAGTATGAAGTAATCCTTCACAAGTGTAAGTACAGTCGAATGTTGACCACAGAGCTGGTCTTTAGTATTAATTTATTTTAATCACTTAAATTTTGATGTAAGTTAGACATTTATAGATGTTAGATTTAGTGTTTTGCCGTTGGTCTAATGTCATGTAGCATGCTATGGAGACAGGCATGCTAAGTATTTCAGCACGCGACTGAATCCGAAGTGGCGAAATTCGTAGGCTAGCAACCGTTACCGACATACTTCGTAGCTACTACAAATGGCAACTGGCTTACCACTTGTTTCGAGTGATTGTGCAATTGTAGAATGCCAAGTAAGCTATATTTTTTGCGTTGGATGCCTTCCGATAAGGTGAACCCTTTTTTTACATAAAATAAGTTAATGATGAAGAGGGTTTGGATTGGTTTGATTGACCTTGCCGCACCGCCGTTTAAAGGGTTGTATTCCCAGCGAGGCAGAAATTTGAATAAAGAGTTTGAATTTCTGTTCTTGGTCTGGTGTGTGTCCTGTCTTTAGGTGGTGTCCATGGCACCCAGGACATACGGAATCTTAGTATGGGGCCCTGAGTGTGTCATGTGCAGGTACCTGTGGCAGGTATCGTAACATAGTGTTATGAAATGTTGTTTTCATAATCAACCATAAACCAAAGTAATTTAATCACACATCCCAAATATACATCTTTAACGTACGTAAATAATGTTTCATATTTATGATTTCCGTGACCCTTTCGGCAAGTAATTCCACTTTTATGTATGAAATTTTCACAAGTCAGAGCCGCTGGCGCCGCGCCAAGCGGCGAGCTTATTCGTTTGTGTGCAAAATGATACGGTTGCATGTTTCGATGGAGAAATACTGAAATTCTTAATTTTCAGTGCGAGGAGGTAGCTTTAGTGGAGGAAAGAGAAAATTTGAATTGAATATATTCAAGCTTATTCATTTTATGTACCAAAAAGAAGAGCTAGTTCATTACAGTAAAGCTCTAGTTATCACTATGCTTATACATATACGAGTATATATAATCACATAAATAGATGATTTATACAAGTCACACAACATATTACCTTAATTTATTAATCCTACTTCTTGACGCGGCTTTGCCCGCGTACATTATATCTTATACCAAACAATGGACTATGTGTGCCAAGTTTCATCTTAATACGTAGAACCGTTAGCTTGCGATAAGTAGACTTTCTAAACATTTTAAAATCTAAACATTGTAATCTCTCAACATCTTCACAAACTTTTACATTTATAATATTAGTAGTAGTAATAGTAGTAGTTATAATATTAATTATATTATGTAATCGTATTTTCCCACGAGCCTCAGAATGTGATAGTTTGATACTTACTATTACTGAATAACTGAAGAAAATTATTTTTCATCTATTTCTTCCTAGCCATTCCGAAAGAGTTCATTTTTGAGAAAGGATTGTTTTGTTTATTTCTGTTGTTTCCTTCTGTTTTTATTTATGCTGTTTATCCCCATTTTTATTACATTGTTATTCGATTTTATCCCTCCTAAATTAGTTTTAAATAAAAATTTTCTAAATTATTTTATTTTGTCAACACGGTATTTAAATTAATATTTTTTTATTTATAGACATTCTTAATTAAGCATAGCTCATAACATGGTGGCTTGCATCGATCGTTAGTTATCGACAAAACGGCCGCGGTCGGTAGTTGGATGGGTGACCGCCAGTGGAAAAAAAATCTTATAATTATAAAAATATGTGCTTGGCCTCTTCAAGGGGAGAGACCCGTGCCCAGTAGTGGGCCATTAATGGGTTGAAGCCAATTAAGCATAGGTACCTAATTTATTCCTAATGTCACTCTAGACATTTTACCTTTTCCTCCGCATCTATTTTGTTTCCGACTATACGTATATTGGATCGTCTGGGGTAAAATTCTCGTTCTTATATCTAATACGTTAGAGTTCACACATGTTAATACAATATTGAAGCTTGCTACGAGCCCCTGAATAAAATATGCCGATAAAACGCGACCTCATGTCGAGGTGGGAACGAAATACGAAACGGACTGGTGGTTAATGGTGCTAATAGAAGGAGAAGTTGAGAGTAGTGTTTTAGTGTTTGACTTGTAATATTAATGCTGTACGAAATTATCGACAATGAACCACATAGCCCCACATTTCTCGCCTATGTTATAAACGGCAAAAGACTTTGTACGTGACGGCCTTATTGATAATTATTCTCATTTTATGCTATCGGTATCATTATTATTTTGTAATTTAGTGAATTAGAAAAACATGAATATCTTTTTTGGATCTTTTAATTGAAGTTTCACAAATATCATGCTTGCAATGCTTGAATTAATTAAGATTTTGGACACATTAATTCCATTCTGATTTAATCTATGCCAATTTTTGCAATCCACGATACACTGTTGATTTTAAATATAATTTTGAGTGAGTATTATTTAACTTTATTTGTCGTCTTGAAAGGTTAGGTATGGTGTTCATTTTCAAGTTCATTGTTTATCAAGACGAGTAGTACAAACCCTCTTGCATTTGTAAGCAGTGAGTGCTATTCTCAAAGGATGGTATAGTTTAATTTCACCTAGAGACTACCAGAGCATGGCCATCTCATTTAGAGGTTTAGGTAAAGTCTCTCTATACCGTATATGAAAAAAAGTTGTCATCAAAGATTGCAAGGCAGCTATAAAACATCTATTTATTTTGAAAACATAATAGTAACAGTAACAATCTATTAAAACTAAATCTCAAATACGATATGTTTAGCATAATTAATATTACAAATTGAGTCTGGGTTGTAATCTTAATCTGTGTATAATTATCGAAAAAGACAGTTTAGAAAAACTAACTTTTTTATAAAGAAAACCAACGATATGTAGCAAACACTGCTGTCCTGTGAGTTGAATACCTTAAGATTTTTAAACTACTAGGATAACGTTGCACACTTGGGTAACCAATAACGCTCTATTGTAAGGTAAGATGTGGATCTCTACAGTAGCCTATGTTGGAAATATTTCAGAAATAAACACGCTTTGACACTCGTTTTCGGCCCAGCCTATATCGCGGGGCCCAGCCTATAATTACACATTTAAAAAAAACGGTGTTTGTACCACGAAAGGAAATCATTATACAGGATGTTCCAATTTTTTAAATTTTTTTTTCAATATAGGGAGTACTTAGAGAGCTCTTGATTTGTTGTATTATTACTTTAAGCTACCACAATATTTGTGCAAAACTTGATTTGCATCACTTACATAGATTTGGAGAAAAAAATAAAACCGTGGGATTCTATTCCCTTATAAAGTAGGCATTAAAACTTTAGTAGAACTAAAAGTAGGGTTCCACCTTTGCTAGACAGACCAAACTTTGAGATTACGTAGGTTGGATGTTGGTACATATTTAGAAAAAAAATGGTGTTTTTACCACGAAAGGAAATCATTATACAGGCTGTTCCAATTTTTTTAATTTTTTTTTTCAATATAGGGAGTACTTAGAGAGCTCTTGATTTTTTGTATTATTACTTTAAGTTACCACAATATTTGTGCAAAATTTGATTTGCGTCAGTTACATAGATTTGGAGAAAAAAAATAAAATCATTTTCGGTTTAATTGAGTGCCGTAGCCCCCTGAGGGGTAGTGGGGGGGGTGAAATTTTGTACATCATGTTATCTCTATATAAAGGATCATTTGGACATAGTTTCGAACCCCAAGGTTTGGGGGCACTTTTCCCAAGGCTATCCGGCTATACCCTTTATAGCTTGGCAATACTATTTCATGAACATTTTTTTGTAGGCAAGCCTATGTGGATTTGTAATTAAAATATCTACCTATGATATTAATTTAAATTGGTTAACAGATCGGTGTAAAAACCTATATTTTCTCACCTGTTCACACCTACTTGCCAGGTAGCCATGAACAGAAATAAGTAGGCAAGCCTACCTAGGCATATTCTCTGTGTTAAAAACTATCAATTGAGATAAAACTCATTCGGTTATCACATGAGTGAAAATGACGAAAAAAAATGAATAAAATTAATTAAATTAAAAATAGCTATGAACACTTTTCGACAGGCAAGTTATCATAGGCATATTTGTTTATAAATTATATTAGATTTAAAATATGTCCCATCGAGTTATCAGATCGGTGAAGGTCGTTCTTCAACGGCTCTTAGACCATGCATGTTATATTCTTTCATCCATCCATCAGCCCTTAGAAGTCCACTGCTGTCAGTCCACTCTTCCCAGGAAACACACCTCGCCTGGCGGGAGGTCTCATTCTGCCAAAGTGACAAATCTCAAAGGACTATTTTAGTAGAGACTCTAGTCAATTAGCAAGCCCTGTTATTAATAATATCAGTGTTTCATTCGTTAGTAAGATGACTCGAAAAGTTAAAACTGCTAGTGTAGGTTAGTCTGTCCATCCATCCATCCATCCAGCCCTTGGAGGTCCGCTGCTGGACATAGGCCTCTCCTAACTTGCGCCACTCTGACCGGTCCTGAGCCTTCTGAATCCAGCTGATGGCCGCTGTCTTCTTTAGGTCGTCAGTCCACCTGGTCGGGGGGCGTCCTATACTCCACTACTAGTGTAGGTTAGTATTGTTAGTAAATATTAGTAATCGTCGAGTAAGGTCAGACAAATGGTCGCTTCAAACAATGACATCACAGGTTAATCAAACCAAAAAAAAAATAGTCAACTTTCTCGAGTATGGCTCTCGGGATATTTTGCTACAAATACAGTTACTAATAAAGAAGCATCGAGCCTTCCAAAATTCTGTAAACAAAATTTACACGTATATCCATAATTTCTTTAAGCCAACTCAAAAATCCATCCCGTTATACCCCCGTAATGGATGATTCTGATTTTGTCACAATCAAATTTCCATGCGAAACGAGGCGCGGTAATTCAACGTTTCATCTTCGTAAACAAAATCAAAGCCCACGTCTAATCAAACGCAAAAAGTTGTTGCGTAATAAAATACCAACTTTTCTGTATTACGATCGCGGTATGATGAAGTTTGAATTGGTATAAGGGCACGCTTTCACCTCTTTGTAACAGTATATTTGATTTGGGGATGTGATTTATAATATACAATATAATGTAATCAAATCGAATTAAAAACAAGCCAATGCCACCTCTTGTTGAGTACTCAGCGGTGAACATAAAACTATGCTAAAACGTCAATAGGAAATAACCTTGTGGTTTAAAAAACTGTACCCTGCCTTGAGAGACTTACCTAGATCCTACTTGTGGAGGATCTACACCCTCGCAATACGTCTCCTTGAGTCATTGCGAAATAGAAGCCAGAGTGCATGCATAGATATAAGTTTCGATTGACTATCTAGGGGATTCTACTGGGTAAGTTACTTATGTGGGGTACATAAGTCAAATCGAACATACAGAGAACGGGTATCTTTTAAAGATTTTGAAGATTGCCGACATCATGTATACATACAGGTATCACACTAGTTTGCGGCAAAGGATGCTGTCAATGTATGGTGCCAACGAAATCCGGCTTAAGAATTACAATTTTCCCCGCATTTAATCACCTTGGAGTGGCGCTCGCCTAATTTCCACTCGAGACGAATAATTCGTCCTCTTTGTCGCGTAATGGAATATTCAGTTTGGCCGACTTTCCCGATGTTATCCGAACGCCTGTATTCATAATGGTTTAATAAGGAAGTTTGTGGACCTTAATCTGCGTGAATTTGACGGATTGATTTATATTTCTGCTGAGAAAAAAACTTTTTACGAAAGATCTGCGAAGTACGCCGGCACGAATTATAAGCTTATCTGGCGTGCTGACTTTGATTAGAATTTATAGATGTTATTTTTATTGTTTTGTTCGTTACCACGTCAATGCTTATTTTTAAAATTAATTTACATAATTATAAAAAGATGTTTGTGCCCGGCTCGATGTAGCAATAATCCCTTATACAGCGTTACGTCTTATACCCAGTTATACAACAGTATGCCGCAATACGTAAACAATGACCCCACACATTTCTCTATTTGAGGTTGACCGCAGACACATCGCATCGTACATACATGGTAGGACGTACGAGGAATGCCTTCTGCGATCTCGGTAATTATCGGCATGATAGAATTCTACCACTAACCGTAGATACGTTCTGATACCGTAAATATATTTTAGCTATACGGGAGAGGATATAGTAACTGAAAACAAAACCGGAACTAACAGTGTAATTATCTATAGGTACTACGAGTAATATTATAAAGCTGAAGAGTTTGTTTTTTTGAACGCGATAATCTCAGAAATTACTGGTTCGAATTGCAAAATATATTTTTGTGTTTGAAAGTTCATTTATCGAGAAAGACATCGTAAATAAAACCATGTAAACCATGTAAATAACATCATATATTTAAGAAGTTAGTTTTTTCGACAAATTAACGCACCGCGCGGCACAGCTAGAAATTAATAAAAGAAAGAGAGAGAAGTAGTATTCTGTAATATGTGTACTATTATTTCTTCTGTGGTAATAGGTCAATTTTATTATGGACTAACGCTCTATCCGCGTTATCATCCGCGGAGGAATGGTTTCACAAACGTATATATATTACGTATAAATCATCCTATTGGAACGTAAAACCGGAATAAAATCTACTGTATTCTTTAAGTCTGGACATGGTCTGTATGTGTGCCTATTATCTTAATCCGTACAACGGTTTGCGCGTAATGCTAATCCAAACATCTTCAAAAACTTTCACATTTTTGATATTAGTAGGAAGTAGGATAGGATTGTTACGGACTATAAAAAGAAAAAGAATATAATGTTAACTAGGGCAATTCATAAATTCAGTACCTTTTAAAATCATAATGCATGTACAAGCTATATCCAGGTCGCCTTTGAAATACCTAAGCTTCTATGCATTTCGAGCGTGCCAGTGACAATTGTTCTCTCAGGATTTGTGTCACTACAAGCGTTGCACTATCTCCAGCCAACATACGCCTTTGTTAACTATGACGTGAACAAGGCCAAATCGTAGTAAATTTACCATTTGTTTGGTAAAACATACGTTACTATGATGTTAAATAGACTTACAGATAATGAGTTCCGACTCCGGAGAAAAATTAATACATATAAAGAAGATGAAAGCTTCTTTAACTTTTGATACTTTAGCAACAATTCCTAATTAAGTTACGTTCAATTGCAGCGAATTTGTATTATAATCTACTCGTAATTAGTTATTTTATCTTTTAAAAATAATTATAATGAATCAAAGTACGCTCGGCTGCCAAACTTCTAAGTTCTGTTCACACGTGCGACTATTTACAGTCGAAATATGCGACTGAAACGTCGCAGCAAAGCCTTTTGGATACTGTCGTTGTCATTTTATATTCCTAATTATATAGCTGCGACAACGCTTCGACATTTTGATGTAGCTTTGTCGCAACACTATTCACACGTGCGTAATTTTGTCGTATCGCAATCGCAGGTGTGAACAAACACTAAGTTGTTCGAGATCCTTGAGATTTTCCTCGCTTATCAAATCTATTGTCAAACTCTAAGTTGTCAGAGAATTGTTTCAATACCAAGTTTTTCGAAACTATTAATGGTGTTGACAATTTGTCTAAATTGACAATAACTTTTTAGGTTCACAGATTTAGAAAGTACTCTTCTCTCTATATAACAGTAACAAATAATTTATTTTACTTTCATAAATCGGTTATGCTTACGTTAAAGAACGTTTTAACTTAATGTCAAAAAAGGTAGAGTTAAAAATAAATCCAAATAATGACATTTTATTTAAATTAATTGATGCTGAAAATCTATGTCTGGAGACACCCCGAGAATATTTTTTTTAGTTTTATTATTTAAAGTAAACATTTAATTTAATGTTTGTAGGAAAAGCAATAATAAATCAAGGACAAACTCATTATTCACTCACAGAAAGTCATTAACATAACTGTAACTTTTCAAAAGCTGAAAAGTTAGCTTTTATCCAAACACGCAATAAAAGGTTTAATGATTCATTGAGTCTTGATAGCTGAAAGATAGATACAATAGATATTTTTGCTTTTATTAAACTTGCTTTGTTATTTGTTTGACGTAAAGTCTTAATCCTTGCTGACTTTTTTAGTACAATGCATAAACAAACAAAAATGTACAACTTAGAATTATTCGTAAAATTTTAAATTAAAAAGAGAATAGTGGATATAATTTTATAGTGCATTTAAATATAAGCATGTTTTTTAAACTAAAACTTTTATACACAAAAAAACCGTCACAACCAAAATGATAACACTTTCCAATTACGCCTGTATTCAATTACTCCGTTTACATTATTCGATGTACACATCTCTTATCAGTTTTATCTCTAAATGTACCCATGTTGCTTTTAGGGTTTTTCCATGGTTCAATTCACCGCGTTAACATTTGAAAGGCGTTCCAATTCACCGCATCTATTCACTGTGACCATAGTGGCCGCTATTCTTCAGATGCGCCTCTATGAGGCACGTGTCGATTGACAGAGCACCTTCAAGACACAAAGCAACGTCTTACCTACCGTCAATACGATTTGAAGCGATTTGATTCGGTTAGAGCTTCGTTTCGTACTATAACGGGTAGACCTTTATTTCCCTTTTATATGCTTAATTCAGTGAAACGGTGTAATGGAGTTGAAATTGAACACTAAGATCAAGATCAAATCTAAAGTAGTTTTATTGAAACAACTAAGTCATTTGACGACTCGTCTGGCGTAATGGTTTCCATGCCGGACTGTTGTGCAAAGGGTCTTGTGATCAGTTCCCAGCGAGGCCATTCGGTTAATGAAATGAAATGTGTGTTTCTTTTGTAAGATCAACTCGGTCGGTGATCAGAGCACTAAAACTGAGCTACGGGAACATTAATAAAAAAATTATATTGCCCATGGATCCCGTCATCACAACTGAATTTTGATAAATACGGGACAGATGTGAAAGTTTCAAATAAAAACAAATCCAAATCATACATACATAAGTACCTAAATGAGGGCGTAACTAACATTAAAATAAATATATAACCGAATTGAGGACTTCCATTTTTGAAATTGGTTAAAAAGAGTAAATAATCATGAGCATCCATCGTATCTAACACATCGTACAGTGTCTCGTTAAATAAACTCTGCTTTTGTGAAAATAATTAACTCTGTACAGCCCGTTTTGTCATAAAACTCTAACAATTTGACATTCCCAAATGAGCGCGTGACGTTTCAGGATCGATACCTCCCTAGGCCCGTCTGGCCCAACTGATTGAAATTCCATTATCATCGTCCCTCCCGTAATAGTAAATCTTTATAACTCAGAGGTTTTTCCTCTCCGCTAGCTTCGGCTTTCGGTCTTTGTGTTCATGGATTTGGATCTTTTATGACGTCTACAAGATAAATAAGGTTTGAGGTGTCGGCTGAAGGTGGAGGAGTAAAGGCTTTAGGAACGGTGGACGCAATTACTGTGTCTGTGTGCGGGAGTTAAATTCGTTGTATGGGGACGGTGTTTGGGTGTGTGGGTATCGAATGTTTTTAATAGTTTGGATTTTTTCGGTGGTTTTGTTCAGAACTACTCAGAGATGTTTCTTTATTTGGCCAATTGCCAATTGCAGATTTTACGAACATTATGGAGAAGTCTAGTTTATTATAGTCTAGTTTATTATATTATATTTAGTAGAATTTTATATATTTGAGATCCTTACAAAAAGCCCTTTCATTTGACATACATCACGATACGATTTACAAAACATTTTTTTAAAATTTCAATTTAATATTTTTACTCAAAGTTCAGTTGTTTACATTATACTTTCATCTTTGAGTTACAAAAAAGCACATAGGTTGAAAAATTTCTACTCATTTGGTCCGGTTTTTAACCGACTTCAAAAAAGGATGAGGTATTAAATTCGAGTGTATTTTTGTTCATGATAATTACCTCAGAACTTTCGACTGGGTGAACTATTTTGATGATTTTGTTTTAATCGAAAGCCGGTGCTTGTCATTTCTTTCCACTTAAAGGAGAACCCCAGTTTCCATAGAAACTCAGGCCTAAGTAGACAAGACTGGAAATTGGCTGTTAATTAGATTATTGCAAAAAGTTTAATTTCTCCAATTTTCACGGCTGCCAGCAATGGCCAACTAAGGAAATCCTAGAATGAATCACCTTAATTATAGGTTATGATTATGCTCGTGTCACAGTGCTATTTAATGTGTATGTTACACTTACGTTGGCGGGTGTCTATTATAATATCTACTACTTCAATGGTTTTCACCCAAAACCAATGTCATAAAAAGGTTGTATAATAAAAGCTATTGCATATTTCAAGAGATTTTATTAGTTATCATTATAATACATTAATATTTCGTGTAGTTGTGCAGGAGGCGTTATATTTCGTTAGTACCTTGCCCAATCAAGATACCATAATATACTCATTGTAAGTATGGCCACAGCAACTTCCTGATCTTCTAAAGATGTATAGGGTACGTTATCCAGTGTTCAGGACTTATTCTGAACCTTTGTCAGTCACAAAACAGGCGATTAAGGAGTCCATATTCATATAGTATTGGTTTGCAAGAAATTGTAGCGAAACTGCGAAACACATTCACCAAAACACAAGTACGAAAGCGAATACAATAGAAAATTAAAATCACTGTGTACGTGTCGATGAGTTTCAATAGTAAATAGGACTCCAAATACGCTGAAAATATTTGATAGTAAAAATATACAAGAACACGCGTAGAAAGATAAAAGATCGATGACAAATATGACAATACAGTGGTGTTATTTATAAATACTATGGTTACCAAAATGACATTATTAGGGATTACATCATCATTGTTGTCAATCGATTAATCGATGTCAAAATATTCGAAATGTAATTGAATAAAATTACCGTAACGATTGAATGGTAATTATAATATATTACATAGTTTTGATTTATATGGAATACGAAAATATGTAAAAAATAAATTAATATTATAATTATAATCACTAAATAATACATAAAATATATTATTATGTTCCATCAATCGATAATTATCAATCGATTCAATCGATTATAAAATCGTATGTAATGAGGTAAATACTGTGAAAACTTTTTTGCATTATTTTGTTCATTTGGCAAGAGCAGCTGAAGCTAAGATTTAAATATGTTTATCTTATAAATAAGACGAATTTTTTGGTATATAGTTTACTCTTGTCTAGTCCGATGTTCTAACACAGATTACATATGGTTCGGGGCCGAAAATTGGGGATCGCCTTTGAGCGAGATCTAACGAGTAGTTTTTGAGTTATTCCTAATTTTGAAGTCGGTTATTTTTTGTCAAGAATTATTGGTTTTTATCGTATGGAACCCTACGAAAAAACGCATACGATATTACTGTGTAGGTATATTGTGTGTCTTGAATCAAAAAATACACTAGACTTTATTTTTACCTCAAGTAAATTAAACCTGTTCAATTTTAAAACAACACGATAAATTTGTCTCCAATAACCTCTAAGCAAACTAAATTAAAAATGCAAATATCACCTAGACTTCAAAATTAAATAAGATGTCGACTTTTCAACAGCAAATACCTTGAATAGCGCAGAGAGGAGCTGTTTACGAAGAAAATTGCCGTGTTTTTTTCAAGCTCTATCCTCTTTTTGAAGATACCCGGGATTATTTCACTGTAATTTTACGTATACTGGCGTTCAGGTGCGTGTTTTATCGCTTGTGGTGAAAGAGTGGCGAGTTATATGCTGCTGTAGCTATAAGTAATTAACTGACTTACAGAATTTAAAGACCTGGATACTCAGTAGGTTGATCAAAAGCTGTAAATAAGTTTATTTGTAAATGCCTTTTGATCGGCAACTAACTTTTTTCGAGGCCAATTTTTTTATTTCGTTAAGTTTTTATGATTGTCAGGGGAAAAACGCCGTAGGTATACATCGTCAGTGCGAAAACAGAAACGCAACACTGTGCTTAACATGATCAATACAATATTTTAACTAGCTGATCACCTATCGGTATGAAATATACTTTACGACCTATTCTCATATATACCAAATAAACACAGAGGAGTGTGACCACAAACACCGAGAAACTAGATTTTTATATATTAGATATAATATCTATCACATAATATAGCTTATTCGCCCTCAGTGAGAGGTCTCACTTCGCCTTCCGAGCAAAGCAAGAGAGAAGCAGAGAAGAACAAAATAAACTTGAATAAACAACACAAAGAACACAGCACTCGGGTACATTAATAAAGGCGTAGCTGTTTTTTCGATAAGAAAACAAGAAACTATGGAAGACCCGAGAAAACTAAGCATAAGGAAGCATTCTCACTGCGTCGGATGCAAATTTCCGTTTTCGCTTCCTATTGAACGGTAATTTCCGACGTGTTCATCGCGACGCATGTGAAGCATTGACGTTCATAGCTCAGCAGTAAGCACTTGTTTCAGTTCAGATAACATACACTTTACGTTTGAAAATATAATAGCAATCGCGAAACAACTGCTATTCGTTTTTATCAAGCATTTAATTTATTAATATACTAGGAAATCGCCCTCGCTTCGCTTCGGGGAAAATAGTAAAAAAATAATAATAATATAGCCTATGTCAGCCGGGGATAGTGTAGCTTCTCAACAGTGAAAGAATTTTTCAAATCGGTTCGGTAGTTTCGGAGCCTATTCAATGCAAACAAACAATCAAATCTTTCCTCTTTATAATATTAGTATAGATAAACGTTCTTAACATAACCTTAAAGCGTTAGCTTTTTCTCACATAAATATATGCCTCGGTTGGGAATTGAACCGAGAACATTTGATCTGCATTGTTATTGCCAACTAAGATGCGGCATCGCTGGTATTAGACAGGAACAAAAATTACTGTTTATGTAATGAATTTATAAATTCTTATCTTTAGATTTGTAATATAAGATTTTTATGAAACTGCACATCTATACCAGTAATAACAGAAAGGCATAAACATACCTGTATAATTTATAAGAAAAAAATATTCTACCCACGTTTTTTGCCGAAATATAAAAAGGGTGTTTTTACTCTGGAAAGCGAATAAACAAAAAGAGGGCTGTGCATTAATTGATTGATGCCACAAAGGGAAACTTATTGGAGGCATTTACAACTCTACCTTGTGCACCCCCGCTATTGATTTATAGTCCTTAATTATACGGGGGTAGTGAGCTGTATACATTTCTAGTATATAGCTAACATGTTTTATATACAACGGTATATGTTTCAGATTAATGGACTCCGAAATCTTTGACCGTGCATCATGAAAGTTGGCATGTTTAATGTTGTCGCTACTAGATGGCGCTGTTAGATATATACGTTGCAATTTTGAGTTTGATATTATATTATACGTGAAGAATGTTAAATTCGTAGCTTATTGTTAGTTAAAAGTAACAGTAATAGTAGTTTAAAAGTAAAGATAACCTAAAAATTCTGTATGTTTTAAATTAAAAAACAGGTTTATTTTTTAATATTGTAATATAAAGCACAGATATTGCAATATAAAGCACAGAATATCATAAAAGGACACAGTCTTAGCTCAACCAGCCTAATGTCCAAAAAGTAAATATGATCCGATCAATGTTCCTAATATTTGCGGTCGAAACCTTTTAAAAAATCCATCATTGGAAGCCCTTTTGTCATCAAACATTAAGCACTTCCAATGCTTAGTTAAAAAGTGTATTTCAATGCCAAAATTACAAACTAATACCAAATCAGACATAATTTCCGAAAAAAAATGTTTTCCTCATTTATGCAAAATAATGTAAAAACTGAAAAACATGTAGATAGGTAGAATAAGGTACTAATAAATCATAAAAAATTGTAAGAACTTATATACATAACTATATCTATTCATACATACATATATATAGGTATAACTATAAATAGTATTAAATAGTTAAAAGAATGTAATTCAGCTATTTTTTAACAAACACTTCCATTCGTCTGGGTGCCGCGCCTGTTACAAAAAGGTCATACAAATAACAGGTATTAAGTGACCACTTAAACATCTGTTCCCAATATTTTTCGAAAGAAAAAAAACAAGTTTATTAAATTATCTTTGATTTAAGGAAGTACTAATTCATTACTGATTTAATTAAGTTAATTTACATAATTTTTGTACATAAACCACGATGTACAACGATGAGTAACTATGTATTTTATTCTAAATTACTTTGGTAAAAGTCGGACTTCCAAAAATTCATTTTCCGAATATAAATTTTAGATTTTTCACCTCATTACCCCACATCGCTGATTTAAAAAGGTTCGGATAAAATCCCACTGCCCACAGGAGTTTGTGGACGCAGGTTAATTAAAATATAGAGAGTAAATTTTACTACAATACGATATTTATTTTGTAAATATCGTGAGTACTCGTATTATAGTAAAATGTGTTCAGTCTACGATGAGTGAAGTTTAAAATCTAATATAGAGAGTTTTTTTTCCTCGTACAGGTATAGGAGATTTATTGTTTCATAATTTTCCACTTCATTGCATAAAATCATACCTGGGGTTTTTGTGGAATTGGATTCTACAAATAAAAGCCTTAAAAAATAATTAATTCATGTAATTGCAATGTAATTATTTGACAATTTTTTTCATAAAATAGCGCGTGAATAGGTACACTGAGATTCGCGTTCTGGAGTTTTTCGGGACTCTCGAGAGATTGAATAACGTCGCTACTCAATTATAGATAAATTATTTTAAATGTGTATACTTATTAATGTAATACAAAACATAATACTTTTTTTGAAATCAATTCTTAAAAAATTGTTGTTCTTGTTCGTGGGCATCATAAAAATATTTTTATCTGTAACCTCTGATTTTGCGTACTCTGTCATAGTTACGCTTTTACCTGAGATGAATGCAATTTATGGTCATAGCACACATATCAACTCGTAAACGGAACGTAAACGTATCAACTCTTGCATGTCAGTATTCTTTGTATGAAACTCCCTACTGTAAAGCACACTTATCGGATTCGTAACGTAATCGCCTCGCCTCGAGACAAGCTCACGAACCGCGGTACGGTGCGTGGACGACTTGCCGTACCCGCGCTTACGTCTCACCGTACGCTATCCGTCGACTTTCCGTTTCCTCGTGCGCGCCCTGCGCCGCGGCTACCGCTGCGTCGGTAAACTGCTGTCATTCATTCCGTCAACCAGCGGCCGGCGAGCCGTAAGCGCGGCGTCACCTAGCCGTAAGCGCGGCGTCGCCTAGCCGTAGCCGAGCTTACGTTAGGTTGACGGCGAGGCGATCCGGTGCCGATCCCTTTCCGAGTTGATAAGTGCGCTACGACCATTAGCGTGATTTCAAATTGTTTTTTTAGCCAAAAGCGGTTACTAAGAACGGTTTTTGAGCTTATTTAACATAATTATGGAACTAATTGTGTTAAATGTATATTAATTGATAGGTTCAGTTCTCCATATGATCTTGCTAATGCTGTACTGAATTTGTACACTAACTCAAGATATTTTCTACTTATTGTCAACAATCTAACCGACTGCGCCTGCAGTTGCTTAACTTGTTCGATCACAGAACCTTAACAAGCTATCCAACAATCGAACTATAAGTGAAACTCACTAGTATAACACTCGTATATACGAGTATGTCTCAAACCAAGAGTTA
Organism: Thymelicus lineola; assembly: GCA_963932265.1. NCBI lineage: Eukaryota > Metazoa > Arthropoda > Insecta > Lepidoptera > Hesperiidae > Thymelicus > Thymelicus lineola. The sequence goes on from OZ010695.1 coordinate 340,094, forward strand.
CTAAATCCTAGTACATACAATCATCAAAATAGATATGTAAGCAGGGCATGATAAAAAGTTTTCGATTATGTTTAATATGTCAGAATGCTTCTGTTGGATACCAGCTATACGAGTATATATCGTACAAGGCTAGGATTGGAGGTATGCGTTCGCATGATCATCTTGATAACAAAGATGTTTAAATAAATATAGATACGTTATGCCCTTACAAATCGACCGAAAAATCTGTTCCGAAAACAACTACAACACACACACGTTTATCTTTTGTTTCCCTACACCAATCACTAGTACATTGGCAAATTATGTAAAAAGGATGGCATTACTAAAACCATAATAGTGAAAAAGACAGCTAGTGTTTGTCGCTCGCGTCAATCTATATAGGTTACGGTCTTTATCGCTCTCGCGTCAAAACTAGATCGCTATCTCTTTCTTCATCTGAATATGGCGTCTTTGCATGAGTTATTAGATTGTTTAGAAAAATAATTGAAATAGACTAAATAATCTAAGTATCTTAATTCTTAGGCCGCCCGCACTTTGGATACGAATTCATCTCGTACGTATACTTACGATCGTGGTCGTACGAATTGAGTGCGCACAGTGAATACGTTTTTGTCCGTCAAATATGTAGTTTTCTAGTGACAACGCATTTGTAAAGTTCTTTGATTGGAGCGCGCTGAAATAATCTGTATGTTCATGATAATTCTCTTTATAACACGGAGACTGCGGTGGCGTCGTCGCTAGACGAATGGGTGCGAGAAATATATTTAAAAAGACACGATTTTGGTGAATTTCATCATATTATGGAAGATTTATATAATGGCCACACACTGTTTCATGGTTATGTACGTATGAAAAAAGAAAATTCATTAATTTATGTCCGTAAACATAGTTAATGAATTTTTCTGCATCCATTTTTTAAGTTTCGACGTACGAATGTGTTTTAAAATCCCAACAAGTTCGGATTGTGTTCGGACGTCGGATGTACACGTACGTATACGCACGACTAACTCGCACCCAGTGTGCGCGCTCCCATAGTACTTGGAAGGTCGGGATCGTTCGTGTGTGTTCGTACGTGTACTTACGAGTAAAATTCGTACGAAAACGTGTCCAAAGTGCGCATGGCCTTAGCGTACTCAAATGTGGTATGAGATTCCTTGTGTTTTGTTGACCTTGGAGTCATAATTGGTGCACTTTCGAAACACACACGATGGCATTTTGATTTATTTTCGTAAGGACGTATGAACCTACGATGCGCCACGCTCGTGATTGCGCTCGACGCAGACTAATCACAAGAGTTCCCAATTGGGAACTTTTTGAGTCACATAACGCGCGCGCTTATGACGTATCTGCCTCTTCTTAATATAATATAATATCTTTGCTTGATAATATGTATCAAAGAGCACTTCAGTACTGGATCTCTCTCTGTGGGCGTAGTTATTTGTCAGGATTGCCAGGATACTAAATAAAACACACAATTCGACAGGCACAAGGATACTCTCCGTTTATTGCTTGATAACACCTGATTTTATCAACTCAACGTTATTTAGTTTTACATTTATTCCGCGGTTCTACCAATCTGACTACCATATTGACAGTTCTTCTTTTTCTTGATTTGATTGATTAGTACAAACTTCTTTTAGACTGCGCCGACACATACATAGAAGACAGATACATAGGTATGATTTAACATTGATAATAACACAAACATTCTGTAATATCAAACAGTATAATTCCCTGTATACCTAACTTTTTTGCTGACTCTACGTAATAATAACTAATATGCACATTATAATGTTATCCATCAGATTAATAACGTTCTCAGTAACCAAGACGATATTAAAAAACTACTTTCATCAAAGCAAAGTCTGTCGGTAGATTAATTTTTGAGATGGATAGGAAATTTGAACGACAATGTATCATTATGGAAACTTAACAGATCGGCTTGAAATTGAATGTTGGAGGGGGGCGTTAAGGTGAGGATGTACAATCAGGTACAATACGTTTTGCAAATTATTGTGACACGTTATTTATTTATTTATTAAACTAAAGAAAAAGTGGTACAATGGGCGGACTTAATGCTAAATAGCTTTCTTTAACAGTCAACCTTCAGGATGTGCAGAGAATAGTTGAAGGCGGTACAATAAACGTAGAGAACAATAATTTATATATAAAATAGTATTGACGGATAGATATGGAGAGGGGAAATGATAAAAAGAGACAATGATACATATTGACAGAGAAAAATATTGACACTTTCTTATGAAGTAACACAATGTTCATAAAATCAATGGTAATATAGCTGTGTTTATAACCTAATCTAGCATCTGTACTTTCTAAATATTTTCTGATGATATGTCTTTTTAATCTTTTAATATAAATATATAAATTAATATAATTGTATGAGTCGCTGCTCACAATTTTTGTTCTAAATAACTTTTCTTAGTAATTAAATAAAAAGTATACACTGTCTCTTGCTAAGGGACATTATCTCAAAATGTCTAACAAGACTTGTGGTTAATAGTGCAATCTTGCAAGAAATGGCTGCTGTACAGATACAACGTATAGATACCTAACGTCACTACAACAGATGATGTTAATTAGACGTATGTTACGACGTTACGATGGACTTTATTGTGGTTTGTTGTTTGAGCTGTAGGGAATAATTTTATTACTTTTGTAGTTAGAGAACTTGTTTGTGGACCGCGTTAATTAAGATTTATGATTCTTTTTGTTTTAGTTTATTTTGAACGAAAAAATAAACGGCAGAGAAGTATTTGTTTCGGTAATTGTATATTTTATAAATATCTAAATGAACGTTTCTCTGCTAAATTACACTAAAACACTGAGACATATTCAATGAAACAAACATTATTATTTAACCTGAGGCTTACTGAGGCAAAAAATTTGGGAATTTTCCAGGATTTCTAACTGCTGTCACAGGGTCGTTAAATACTCACAAGTAGGTACTTACATGGTTTTATACAAAAAAAAACTTTTGCGCATACCTGTACCTTCCGATATACGGGATCGATCTGTGTGATGTCTCCCTCTGTTAATACATCAGGCTCAACCAATTTATTCCGCGCACGATCCACAAAATATAACTCTTAATTCGAACACCGTAGAGATCATTTTCCATTTATTCGCAAGCTCATTACATATTTGTAAAGGATACGCTAGGAAAAGTGGTCCTTTGTTGGCAGGTGTAAAAAAAGTTCGTTGGAACGTCATTGAGTTCAAAGGAATTATTTTCTTAGATATTAAATTTTCTGAAGGTTTTCTACGTATAGTTTTGTTGTGTAGCTGAGTGCCGAAGAAATTGGTTATTGTATCAACTCAAGTATTTTGTATCTAAATTTCTTTTCATATCTTGAGTTTGATAGGTTAAATGTTACGCTTAAGTTCGTAAGGAACTCGTGTGGTTCCGTATATAACAATATAATTTCCAAAAGTATGAGTAATATAATTATTTGTCAAAACTGAAACACTAAAAATAATAATTTAATTCCTTTTTATTATTATATGCCACGAATCTGTCTTAAAATGCGGTTAATTTTAGATGGAAATTAATAGATAGACCGTGTATGGGTACCTAACATCAATCGGAGGTAAGTGGTACTGACCACAAAAAAGCAACGTAACTTCGTCCATTTCACCACAATAAGGCGAAGTCATGGACTCAAAGGAAAGACCCTCTTACGCCCTAAATTCTTATCTCAGAAAGAGATTTTAGCAGTCCTTAAAATAAATGAAGACATTAAAATCACCCACACAACGAACGTTTGCGTAATACGACACCCGAGTTGCTTAGTGTGCTTCCTTAAACGGCTCATAAAAGTCTTATTTTCCTTTCATTTCGCCCTTATTACTCGACAGACGGTTAATGTGATTCTTAACATTCTCTCATTCTCCATCCGAGGAAGAAATCCCCTTGAAGTCGCGATCAGCAATAACAATCGATCACCAGGTAGGTAGCGAGCCTACCAACGTTAGGGGTTCGATAGGTTTCATTACGTGTCGCGATAGATATTCATAGCAAGACGGTTTCTTGATTTTCCATATTATATCAGCCTATTGAATAAGAAACCATAGCAAATCTTATCCTCAAGTTTACATAAACGTGACTTAATACATCGTAATTATAATAATAGACTTGATCACTGAAAAAATAAAAATGAATCTATTCATCTCTTTTCTATTCATTATTTTAATCTTAACTATAATAATAATAAAATGTTTTATTTGCTCTCACAATATGATCCTAGCTTATAGTAGACTTAAAATACAAAATAAAGAACTTATAACCAAAAGATCTACTTTGTGAAAGCTTGGTGCCCGAAGTAGGTATCCGAAGAACCTGAGTTACAGGTCTCCATGTGTATTGTGGTGGTGATAAGTCATCGTGTACTGTGGTTTTATTGGAACGAAGTTCCTTATCGCGCGTTGTGAAAGGGGGCTAGACGGAAAATTACGACACTTTTTGATTCTTACGAATGATGACACTTTTTTTGAAGTGATTCACAGAGTTTTACACAGATGGCGCTGTACAACAAAACAATACTTAAATCGAAAGGAACTTCGTTCCATCCGGGTGTCCCTAGACACATCTCATGTTTTTTTATTATTGTAAATCAAGTAGTCACGATATTTATTGTGTACACCGGCTTAACTGTTCAGCCGTATCCATGATCTATTCTATTCGTCTATTTGTCTTAAACGAATCGTTATTAATACAGAATCGTGAATGACGGAATGTGTGGTAACGGGCTATAATAGCACATACTAATCCGTCGACATACGTAATACCGCGGTTTCATCGTCTCCGCCGGGACCGCGTCGGGCACTCACCGCGCGAAATTAATCCCCTATAAACCCCCATGAGCATTAAGTATTCATACCATCGCAATTTCGTTATTTCTCCCAAATGCGACGAGCATTTGTTGCTCACATTGCTTTTGTCTTGCGTTTTTTTGGTAAATGATGCGTTTGTTGGTTAAAATTCTTAGTTTTTACTTCCGACGCGAATAGAAGGGTGTTATAAATTTGTGGTGTTTGTGTGTCTGTTTGTGGCATCGTTGCTCGTAAAATGGACCGATTATGATGCGGTTTTTTTCATTTGAAAGCCTTTTTTTGTATATCTTATAACTTAATGCTTGACTACAATCCCACCTGATGGTAAGTGGCGATGTAGTCATAGATGGTAAAACGCACTAACTTAGTAAAAGCCTATTCACTCTTGCCTTGAAGACATTTACATTATAATCGAGTGTCTGTGGGAAACACCGACGCGGGCGATCTATTTCAATCCTTCGCTGTACGCATAATAAATGATAAAACGAAGCGCGTGGTCCGTACAGGGATCCCTCTGTTAAAGACGAAAGGATGGATACCCGCCGTTCGCTTAATGGTGGATAAGGTATAGCGGAATCAAATCATGTGATTCCTGCGCACACTTTTCAAAATGTATCCAAGCTGACGTGATCAAGATGTTTCTTAGCTATGTTTAGTGTAAACAAAACTGTCCGGGTTTTTTATAGTTTAGTTGAGAATGCCGTAAGTGATACTCGTAAACCAAGTTATGTAACCGCAGGTACGGTTGGCTGTAGTTGGGAGTTGAATGGATGCTTTGTATTGGAATATTTTAAGAGCTTTCATTCTTTAATTGCTCTACGTTGAGCCATCGGTAACAACTGTAATACTGAGAGATTTTTTTATATTTACGTTACGTTTGGCGATTCTTCTCCTCCACGGGAAAGCACCATTACGAAACGAGGTAGATTAAAAATTACGTGCATAAGTTAAAAAAATAGTTTTTTTTTTATTTGGAAAGCTAATAGGCAATTAATGGACTTCCTGAAGAAAGAAGGAATGTTATCCGTTTTTATCTAAAAATTAATTCCTTATTAATTCGTTGCATATTTTTCACCAGAGGTAGCTCACAGTACAGACGCGCTAGATTCTCGAAAACTGAAAAAACCAAAATGCAAACAAATTCGCCTTTCAATTTCCTACTGCTGATTTAAGGCGTGAAATAATTAAATCTCCCCTTTCCTACTGCTCATGCTATCCAAATTTCGTTCCACAGAAATGCTCGCTTCGTTATGATTTTCTTTCTTTTGGGTCTCCCGCCGATTCAACTTTTCCGGATCTGCGCCGAATTTTCCATCTGCGGTGCCATGGTTCGAATTGAAAATGTTGCCATTTCACATTTTTCAATTACGTGTCAAGAAAGATGAATATGATGGAAACCAGAATGCAGTCTGTCTGTCGTCTAGTGTGGTGCTGCGTGGTTTCAATTAATATTCGGTTTCGGTGGATTCGGGTTTGTGTAATGTTGTACGTTTGTGCGACTTGTCCAGGCAGTTGTCGTATCAGGCGGTCTATTATGAACGCTTAATTCCAGCCATGTTCCAGTGTAAACGTCAAATTCGTATTACCAAAGCGGTCACGTGACACTTTTTAGCCACTCATATGTCGTTCAAAGCCCGATAAATGATTCGCCTGGAACTTGAATGGTTTTTTAAAAGTTTATAATAGGCCCACTGTTCCCGTAGCGACATGGTAGCCATGACTGTCGAACGAAAGGGGTCCAGGTTCGATTTACAGCGAGTGATTTATACGGCAATATTATGCCTTTAAGTGCCTGTTTTTTATGGAAATAGCCGGAAGAAGAAAAAGAAAGAAAAAACTGGCTACAATACTTGAAAGTTGTGTTGCTATCAAGTATTTTTATATCATTATCGAGCATCTTTACCAATTCACATTTGAGCACGGTAATAGAACAACTCCACGCGTCATAATTTGTACAACTATAATACTATTATTTTAATTAAAATAATTTTAAACCCAGATTCCTCGATTGAGTGGTTTATTCCTAAACCTCCGAATAACTACTTCCAAAGATACACTTATTGATATTGTGAGATCTATTCCGCTGTTCCTCTCAAAGTATATTTATTTTCTTCCGACTGTAGTGAGGTCATTACCATTTGTCCACAATGGTATAATTTCGCGCAGCGCGCTACGACTGAAAATTTATTCCTTTCAGTATCTCTAAAGACTGTTTGTTTGTACAAATGTTTTGTCCCACAATTTTCCCAACTCAAATAGTTTTGAATGAATAATAGATACGCGTTCACGCATTTATTGATTTACTCATATCGTTTAGACTGGTAAAAAACTTAAACTGACTGAAAAGAAAGAGGAAAAAGTTGCAATAAAAAGTAAAAAATAACAATTAAACTGGTCCTGGTATTTATTTACTTCATAGAAATATTATTATGTGTGCCATCTATAAAAATGTTCGGAGTTTTCTTTTTAATTTCTATTAAAACAATCATCAAAATGGTTTCAGGTTCGGTCTTTCGGTGGCCCGATTTGAAATACTGCCCGTACTTGTAACTTTAAAAAGTTATTCGTATCATTAATTTGAAGCCACTTGATTACAAGTTCCAACGAAAATATGTCAAAACATCCTGTTTTTTACGACCTATACGATATAATTGTTGTGTTCAAAGGTGTTTGTGGTATCCCTCAGTAAATTGTCACCCAGTAAACTTCTTGACTGTGATTTTTATTCTTCGCATTCTATAAAGAGATTTTAGCCTATGGAACGGTGCCGTCGACTTTATTCACCTGAGTTAATTCACCCAGGTGCCTTAAAGTTAAATTATGATTAAGTGTTCCAAAATAGCATACACAATGGCACGCTTGTACATCAGATACTTATCTACTTGGATTATATGCACTGTACAGAATTAGCTTAGTATAAAAACGAAATATACAGATTTTATTTTAAATAAAAATACGCATAAAACAGCTTTTGTGTGCATAGTCGCACTTTATAGATTTCGCTTTGTATTAGACACTTAACATTTTCCGCTGATGCACAAATTCTATTAGTTACTAGCAAACGGTCCACCAAGCCACTCAATTAAGTGGAAGCTGTGTTTACCAGCGCGAAAGCCTTAAAACTTTGAGTAGAACCTCCTTTGTGCTTCACTCTGCTCCCGGGCATGCCTTTAGGGCATTCGATGCTAAAATATTTAGCTAAAGGTTTATTATTGCTTTTAAAGTAGACTTATTGAATTTTCCTATAAATAACAGTGTTTAGATCACTCAAATCAAAACACTAGGCGAATATTTAGAAAGTGAGAGACGGATCATGGAAAATACAAATAATCTATTTCTGATCTAAAAGTTTCGTGAATAGAGTTTTGTTTCAGTTGTTTATTAATCAAAAACATAATTTCATCAACTCATCCTTTGAAAAGAAAACAAATTTTCTCGATGCAATTTGCTCTAACTTGAACTGATAAGTCAATCAAACCAAATCAAATAATAAAATCAGTCAAGTCAATTTAAAGTAAACCAGTGAAAATAAAAATGAAATTCCAACTCGTAACTTAAGAAAAGTCCGCCATATTGGAATAAGAACCAACCTAATATTACTTGATTGTGTTAAACTTTTGTTAAAGAAAACGAACTGTAAATAAGGTGAGGCATGAATTCGGAGCCGTAAGTACGTAAATCAGCTGGAATAATCTCTCCGGAGATAAAAATTAAATTTACCAGCGAAAGAGAATCATGATCGCGTAATTCGAGGCACCTAAATGCGAAAGTATATGATCGGGGAGGGAAAGAATAACAAGCTAGGAGTTTAAGCGGGGATCGGTTTGGAACATATGGTTCAGTATGAGCATTTTGCGCCAATCAATGATTATTTGTTGAAATAGCGGACTACGCGCGGCTTTGCCACATTTTCCGGGATATTAAGTACCCTATATCTTATTCAAAATCATCGTCGTTAAGTTAGTATTAGTATGTTTGTAACAATCCGCGGTTAACATGTATATACTTTAAGACATGTACAGCACTTCCCTCCTTCCTACAATGGAAACATGCACTACAATAATTAAAAGTATGCAACAACCACCAGCACCAACATGTGTTTTGCCCCGAAACGGAGCATCCTCAGGGTAAGTTGACTCTACGATGACTACGATGGTCAACCCAGGACCCTTGGCGCGGTGATCCAGCATGGTAACCATGTACATGAATCGGTATCGAAGATTTTTACCTTGCTTGCATTTAACATAATAAGTCACCTTTCAAACATAAAAAAACTAGATCAAAATAGGTTCACCGTTTCGGAGCTACGATGCCACAGACATATACAGAACCACAGATAAACAGATACGTCAAACTTATAACACCCCTCGTTTTCCTCGGGGTTTAAAAAAGGATCCAGTTGATACCGAGTTCAGTTAAGAATAGTTTTCAAAACGAACAGTTTTAAAGAGCAGCTTAATTTAAAGGCAAAGTTTCGTCTTTCTTCCAAGAGAACTCCAAGGGGCAAAGGGCGCGGCAATACGGTTGAAATTCTCGCGACGGCCGCAGTCGCGTGCTTCATTCATTATTGCCGACGAAGAATCTTTAATGCAACACAAACACCCCCGAATACAAGCTAAGATTGATTTTTCAAATTGCTTTTTTAAGTTGATTGGACGTGATCACGGTACGTAATGGTGACGTATTGATGTGGTATACAATAGTGCGGAATTGGTCCTGTCTACACTCGGTGGTTGAAAGTATCGACTGATCTTCTGAGAAGGGGAAATTTTTTTGTTAATTCAGACTTCATCTCCACTAAATAATTGCACCGTTTGCTGTTGTCAAGCATTTACTAATCTTATATAAAAAACAATATATCATGTTAGAGCCTAGAAATCATATTTTGTCTTTTCGCGTCATATACCTAAACTAGCTCCAACATTCTTCTTTTCTCTTATCGTATACCAGTCTGTCATCTAAAAATTCGTTCAAAGAACAGTTATACAACATAAACTATTATTTATCAAGCTATCTAGTGAACCTATTCCAGACAAATCGAGGAAAAGTCTTTTATTTGCAAATGTCCGTGCCTGACTTCATTATTAGATGTGACATTCTGAACTAGTACATATGTTATGAAGGATTTCACCAACTGTGCCTTCACAAACCTGATCACACCAAAAGTTTAAGAATCAAAAAGCTTTTACTCAGTAAGCAGAATATAAGTACTGTTCAACTTTACGTCTCTTAACTTTTCCGGAAAAGTATGTAAATAAAAGGCGCACCGTACTAAGAATAACATGTTAATTTCTTGTTTTCTTTATGTATTATAGTAAGATATATTTACACCTCGCTTTAGAAAATATAATTAGTATCCTTATTTACTCGTACATTCACAAATAGTATTTGTAAGTACAAATAAGTAATAATAACATTTATGTACAAGACAAGTAAGTTCAAGTTTCTTGAAACAATAAAATCATGAATTAATTATTTTTTATGATGTATTTTTCTATTTGATGGTAAAAGTGCATGAGTTGTGAATTAGTTTAGTTCCGAGTAGTATTGAACGGTAGTGCGTTTAGGCCCCCTCCCTCCGCTCCTAATAGGAGGAACCTTACCAGGCTTTGCACATAAGCCCGTTGTACTCTTGGTGGAGTGCTTGGGGAGTTAAAAACATGAAAACCGTGGATTTTTGTTTCAGTGAACGAAATTTTATAATTTAAAGTGGAAAGTTAAGAATACAAGAAATTTTACCTATTTAAAAATTGAAAATTGGGTGTATTTTCTTTTAGCCCACACCTCCGATTGGTCTGAATTTTGATATACGTACCTATGTATTTCGACGCGCTGATAACGAATATCATAAGCAAAATACCTGCATAATATTTCATTTTCAAGGTCACAACATTTGATTTCATTTTTCACGTTTATTTGTCAAAATATTGATTTTAAAGAAAAATGTTTCTGATAAAATTGTAGTCCCTAAAATGTCCCTAAAATTGTATATATATAAATATTATACGTCTAATATATTTTTTTTTGTAGAGCCAGTGGTTTGGGACAAAGATGCAAATTTCGTTCCGCATAATTTCTTGGTGCTTCTTCACTTGACGTTCTATGAAGATGGCAGAATTTTATTTGGAATGTTTTAGTGTAGTAGTTCCAATAATTATATTACACATTTCCTAAATATACTCGGAACTGTATTTCCTAGGAATCGTACACAATTCCTAGATTTTATACGTTTCCTGTAACATAAACAAACGTCAGAAGAAATTGCAAAACCATATGCATGTCATTCAGGCATCACAACGAAATGATTCGCCTGCTTTGCACATTATTTACTCGCGGCTGTATATACTTCATATTCAATTCGAACAGATGTTTCATTTTCATTGTTGCGCGTGTACAATTTTGTCACGTGTCAACATATTTACTTAACGGGGCGTTACGTGCTTCCCTTTGTGATTAGGTGCGCTGTCTCTTCAATTATTGTTACGGGTAGTAGATTCGATCTCGGGCCCTCAGATTTGCTCTATATTTGTTTTTATAAGAGTTAACTTAGGATTAATCGAATAATGTCCTTGAAAATTGAGTTTTTAATGGGTTTCATTGTGGTGTTAGTTGTTAAGGGACCATTGAAGTGTTTAGATTTCTTGCATAAGAACATTTATCTACAGAAAAGTAAATTAAGAGAAGTGGTAACTGGATCGTTGGATGTAATGATGTTGAATCGCCTATCGAAATGCGTTCTAAATAACCCCAGTTGAATGTAGAATTTGTCATGACATTTAAATGGTATTTGGTCACCATGTTCCATGGAGATCAATAACAATAAAGCAAAAAGTTGTTTGTTTGAGATTAACGACGCGGTATCGGTCAAAAAGTAAACAGGAAGCATGTAAAAATATTTTACAATGGAATCTCATGACATCGCAACCGCTACTTGCTGAGACTGGTCAAAACACTAGAGCACCATGTACGAATAAAATAGGCTTTGACTCATCGATGGTTATAGCTTCTTACACCCCTATAATATACTCAATGTACGCTTTAAATCCTTACTATAAAAGTCTATAATAAAAACTAATTAGGATTGTTTTAATATTCTGTCGTTAGTTCTTCGTGGTGTTCGAAACTCGTAAGAGCTGTATCTCGCAACACAAACACATCGCTAAAGTCCACAGCACACAATACGTATTGTTCGTCTCCGACAACTGAGTTTATAATTCTCGCGACATCCACCCGCTCACGTTCACACTAATACCACCTCCTTGGAGTACATGCACGAAGTATTTTTCATGTCGGTAATATCATGTGGATATTATACTTGTTTTAGTTGTGGAAGTCATGTGTGTGTCTTCGAGGCAAGAGTGGATAGGCTATTAATAAGTTAGTGCGTCTTACGGCTTAGGTACTACATCTTCTTTCTTTCATTTTCTTCTTTCTTGGCTGGCATCGCATTAGTGATGCTTTTGGTGTTGCTGATGTCCATGGGCGGCGATAACCACTTACCATCAGGTAGATCGTCAGCTCATTTGCCGGCTATTTCTATAAAAAAATCGCCACTTACCATCAGGTGGGATCGTAGTCAAGCAGTAAGTTAAGTTTAACTGATAGTTTAACTGACAGACTGGCAGTTGATTTAAGATTTTAATACCGAAATTTCTAGTCCAGAAGTTTTTCCCAGACAATGATCCATGTAGCTGTGTCAAAATATCGGTATTTAACACAAACGTCTTGAGTATTCCTTTGCATTTGAAAAATATTGATGTTTGCTTCAACTACATTGTAACTTCACTTACTCTTTCCATGAAAATGCCTGGTAAATATTTAATATTCCGTTTCAAACTACGTCATGCATGAGGTCATAAAAACTGAACGTAATAAAACACCCCTGCGCGAGCCCCGTTAAACCTGACCCCTCTTATCGCCGCCTAAAAAATTAGCTCCAAGATCCGAAGTAAAGGGGAAACACAAAAAGCCTTAAGAATACTTATTCATGGTCTTTACACGCGATGAGGTGACTATTGTATTATAGTACGGAGTCGGACGTGGGATTGGAACCCACGCTACTTGAAGTGACAGTTCAAAAGGCTGCATAATAATACTACTAGGATATCTGCTTTGACTAAAAGGTTTAACATCATTATCAACAAAATAACTGGTCTGTTACCGGACTCGTATCACTAGATAATTTTCGCTCATCAGGTTTTGAGCAAAGTGTCGAATTCTAACCAATTCATATTGTGAGCTCTAGTACGAGTACTAGCGACCCATAGTTTGAGGTCGGGTGGATTTAATCTTAAGCTGGGGCAAATACTACAGTTACATAATATATTTTCTTTTCCTTGTTAATATTTTTGTCAGTTATTTGTTCGTTGTATTGGAGCCTGTGTTAATGTGTATTATTATTTTGATTACTACAGAAAACCCGCAGTTTTGAAATATTTCTGATAGAATTTAGTGTTAATTCATACGTTTTAAATGTTACTTAAAAGCAAAAAAAAGCAAAGCAACAACCCATAATTGTCCCACTGCTAGGCTCGGGGTCTCCTCTCACAATGTGAGGGGTACAGGCCATAGTCTACCACGCTGGCCAAGTGCGGATTGGTAGACTTCACACACCTTTGAGAACATTATGGAGAACTCTCAGGTGTGCAGGTTTCCTCACGATGTTTTCCTTCACCGTAGCAAGTGATAATTAACTTGTAATACGCACATAATATTTGAAAATTAGAGGTGCGTGCCAGGATTTGAACCCCGGCCCCCGCGTTCGGGAGACCAACGTTCTAACCACTAGGCTATCACTGCTTCTCTATGTTACTTATTGTATTGTTAACACTATTTAGCGAATGGGCATTGTGACTATTGTCTACAATGTGATTTGTCAAGGTTTGACACTCGGATCCTAAGGGCAATTGTAAATCCGAGTCTACTTACTGACTCGTTGTGCTTTGCTTTACCACTGATAAGGTGTAAGACTGCTACTATTGGGCTTGGTATCACCAGTTTAATATAATTAATTAATTTGCCACGCATGTCTTGCGCCCCAACTCAGAGTAACTAATAGTTACTTAAATCGCTCCTTAGTACAGAATTTGTATGGTGATTCTGTACTAAGGAGCATTTTAAGTAACCGTTAGTGACTCTGTTGGGGCGTTTAAATATATACCATCATACATGTTTACTGCAGATTGTTGCAAAGTAGACTAATAATAACTTAATAATTTAAAGAGACTAAACAAATTACCAAAATGTTTTACAACCTTTAGGTACGCTTTCTCTATATTGATATTATTAATGTGAAGCAAGCATTCGTGATTTATAAATGTACTAGAAACTGTACCAGGATGTAATAAGGCTCGCCATGAGCGTAGTAACGCCGATACAGAGAGCGGACATTGTGACAAATGAAGGCAATTGGTCAGACGGTCGAAACGTCCGCGAGATTTATACGCGCACGTAGTCAAATCACGATTTGGGTACGAAGGAAACTTTCTTTTGGGGACTTTAATGTAATATTGTAGTGCTGGGCGAATTTAGGATTGACACCGTTAATCAATGACAGATAAGCTTGGGTGTCATTTGTGCTGTTGATTCTAATTAAAAATTTATGTCTCATTTTCGCAGTTAAAGTAGTAGCTAAAAATGAAGTTTATGATGATGCCAATTTAATTTGATATGAATAAATATTACAAAAGATATGGTATGATTGGATAATAATTGCTAAAATACGTTGCTTTTTCTAAAGTTAACTACTAGTTAACTATAAAGTATAAAGTAGCATTTCAACAATTTCCTTCTTTCTTGTCTCTTCTCTCTTCATCCTTGGCTGGCAATACATCGGTGATACCTATGGTGTTACTGATGTCCTTACATGGCTCCATGGGCTTACCATCAGCTGCCTTGTCACTTGTTTGTCTGCTCGCTGCATAATAAATAATTGTATCGCGATGTTTTGGAGATTATACTGAACAAAAACACAAATAAATAAAAATATTAAGAACAGTATCTTTCGGAACATGCTACAGTAAAATATTTGCGTATCGCAATAGAACAGCAGTCTAAAAACACAGACGCGATTTTGGGAGTGGCGAAGTAGTGTACGTATGAAACCTACGGACCCCGCTTTACGAGTCCAAGTAACGAGGAAAACCCCAGACGGACTATTAAAGGCTATACGGGGGGAATCTCATAAAGTTCCGAAAACATCCCACCGACACTAACATTGGCGACCTTATGTGTATAGAAATAAGATATAAAATTGATTGTTTCTGTAAGAGAAAAGTTTGCACGTTTTCTACCTCTCGGCGCCATTTTGTTCATCGTAAAAGATTAACAGCGGTTCTATATTTTTGCGGTTAGCAACAAGTAATATTAAAGTCTTAATACCGCGTCGTCCTGATGCGACTTTTTCTTTAATTTCCACGTTCGTGAGTTAATCAGTGAAGCAATTTGTGTCGAGTAACTCGAGTGGGGTGTGAAATGCGAATTTGGGAATCCAAATTAGGTTAGGCGTGCGAGATGTAAAATAATTTGTCATAAGAGTGCCGGGGAGCAATTAATTCATATCACAGTTAATGTTATTAGTGACACCTTTGAACTAAGTATATCTAATAAACATATAGATAATTTTCCGCCAAAAACTTGTAGATTTTTGCTGCAGTAGTTTCCAAGGCCTTAGAAAGGGGAGGGGGTGTCGTGTCGAGAAGGTAATGTTAAATTTTCATTCATTCCCTTCAACGCCTTTTAAAGTAGATACTTAAAATTAACGAGCCCTTACATTTCAGATGTAAGTTAAATATTTTCATTGGATGAACGTAGTCAAACAACATAGTAGTTTTTCATACTTTATTTACAACTAGCCCGTAGCTTCGTATAAGGAAATTATGTTTTACCTTATTTGTACCTCTTACAGAAGAAAATTTATGATGAGTTTATATTGAAGTACTTATATTTAGTAATTTATATACTGAAACCCACGATACAATCACAAAAGATTTCTCCAAGAGCGGGTTTTGAAAACTAAGCAATATTCACATTAATTTGTAATTCTTTTCTTTTTTTTGCTAAATTTTCAAAACATTAAAAATATTTATTGCGTCAATTTAAGCAAGGAACATTTGTTGCAAAGAAGTAAATCGATATTAAAAATATTCCATACAAAGTTTAATCCTGTTTCCCAGGGAAAAAATATTTAATGTACAGAAAATTTGCTCTATGAGTTTTATTATTAAGAGGATTATGAAGTCATTAAAACTAATTAAAACGTTAACTGTTATTTACTAACGAAACACTGATGATTGTATTTACAATCCCAACTTATTTTTTTTAACCTGAAAATATAATAATTAAGAAATGTAATTTCAAGACAAGTAAGTAATCGAGTACTGTAATGATAAAAAGTTTAATTATTTAATTTTTTATAGATGAGACTCTTTTGAATTGACCTCATCTGTTATTCTTCAATATGGAATTGGAATTAATTCGAAATGACTTATAAATTGTTTATTTGAAGTCAATTTATGTTTCATTGACTGACGGTTCTTGTTCTTTAGATGATTCTTGAACAGGTTCGGTAGGTTTACCATCAGTTTGTTCAACTGTATATTGTCTGATTATTTTTAATATATCTATTTTAGCGCTCAGTTTTGTAGCATCGTTCATCTTTTTCATCGACGTCACTAAAGAGAGACAGAATGTTCTGTCTTCATCTGTATCTAAATCATCTTTACTTTTTAAGTTTTTTAATATTTCCTCTTCGAACGATGTCTTCTTTTTCTTTTTCCGTTGTTTGATTAAGTTTGAAGTTGAGGAGTTCGGTATATATTTATTTCTTGTGTACGTATTTCTTGGCGGAGGTCTGTTCATACTAGGTGGAGAATCAATAACTACATCTACTGATTGGTTATCTTGTTTTGAATCTGAATCATTATTCTCTGGTGTGTTGCTATTTGCAGTAGTAACTCCATCATTAATGTACGGTAGTAAAAATAGGAGTTGGTCAAAATATCTATATTTTCTTTTCTTTTTGGTGCCTGGATTAGACTTTTTCTGGGCTTGAAGCTCTCGACGAAAATTGTCCCTAATGTGTTTCCATTTGAATTGCATTTCTTTACCTGAAACAATGCATATGAATATATTTATTTTGATGTAAGGAGCTCCATACTTAAAGTCTACGGTAATCTCTACTATCTGGTCTCATCTGATAACATGTTGCTGCATACAAACATTATTTGTATGTTTTTAAAATATTAACAGAATTCGAACTCAGGTCACGCGAACTTAAGACCAGGCTTTAAATTAAGCTTAACATCTGTTTGTAATTTCACGAACGCGCGTTTAACGCAGTGCGTTAAGTCAAGTTCAGAGCTCAGTAGATTGTAAATGCTTCAAATGTTACCGGCATTTGAAGCTTTTAAGAACCCAACCTTGACAGTACTTGAACTTTGAACTTATCTTTCCTGAAAGTTATTGATTTGGTACTTATAATATTAAACTATTTACCTTTATGTAATCTAGCATAATGATCTGTGTTACGGCCTAACATACAATAGACAATACTATCGCATGTCATTTATCCTACCTATACAATATTGTATCATAATTTGTTTTAAAAGACGTTTTAAATAACATACTGCGTAGATAACGGTGAGGTTTATTTGATAATGTAGGTAATAAATCGCATGCGGTTGCAACGTTGAACCACTGCTCCCAGCGACTTTAAGCCTGGGAATAAACGTCCGATTTTGTTTCCGATTGTCTGATCAGACTAGTCAGACTAGTCTGATCAGACAATCGGAAGGCCCTCGTGCTATACATTTGTTTGAATACACAATACACGTCCGATCAGATTGTAGGATCGGACGTCCGAGTCGGAAACAGCGCCAAGACGTTTACGATTTTATGGCCGATCCGATTGTCTGAAGGTGCGGTCTGCATACTTTTCTACAGAGAACAATACACGTCCGATTCCTCCTTCCGACTTGCCAGTTTACTCTCTAGCGTGACAGTGAACCAAAGAGTAATATAATACCAGTGAACGCACGCGTCGCATTGTTATGTCATTTAAGTAGTTAAGTAGATAAGTAATTTAGAAATTTTTCTATTTTTCTGTTAAGTAGGTGGGCGGGGCTTATCACTTAACACGTTTGGACGGGCACTTTTTACTTAAAATTTAGTTAAAATTTACTAAAATGGTTAAGTAATTAAGTAGGTCACGAGGAAGTCGTAAACTTCTTTGCGTTGTTGATCATTAGTTTTTAGGAAACCAAAGGACATGCAAGATTTATTTTAATTTAAGATATTATTATGAATATTTTATTTGATTTTTATTATTTTAATGTTTAATTCTTAAAATGTATAATAATTTCTACCAATACTCATACTCCATACATTGTGCCTTATTTTATTCCTATATGGTATCTATCCCTTTTTTCATTTTAATTTTTACCCACGACGGACGGAACGAAACGAAGGCGGTATATGCATTAGGGGTTAGAGGTTGTTTGTTTGTTAGTTTGTATGTATGTGTATTACCGTTTTTATGAAAACTACTGGGCCGATTTCATTGCAGTTTTTTGCATCCAAAAGGTATCACTAAAGAGCAGGCTTATAATTATATGTTTTATGGCGGTAGGACACCAGAGGGCGCTGCAGTAGCCTGATACGGGGGGTTTTTCAAAATTTTTATTTTTATGCTCTGCTATCTGTACCTACACGCTGCTAACTATTCCAATTTTTAACCGACTTCAAAAAAAGGTGGAGGTTCTCAATTCAACTGTATTTTTTTTTATGTTTGTTACCTCAGAACTTTGGACTGGGTGAACCGATTTTAATGATTTTTGTTTTAATCGAAAGCTGGTGCTTGTCGTGTGGTCCCACATAAATTTGATCGAGATCTGACTATGGCATCCATGTCGAAAGCATATGTCTTACATTTGCATTAAGTATGTGCGTGATAAATGGACGAATAATTCAATATTCAACCGATTTCGACGATTCTTTTTTTATTGAATGTACTTCATTTGAAGTCGGTTATTTTTTTGTTAAAATTAAATACAGCCGTATTGGGGCGGCTTAGAATACTAACCCGAATCCCACGCCGGAAGGGTGTCGTAAAAGGCGACTAAATCCGGCCCGCTGGTGGTAGGGCCCTCGGAGGGATTATATTAATAGTATTGTTTTTAATTGTTAATTAATACCATTATTACTATTATTATTTCTCCATTGGGGTTCGCCTGGATAGCTACCACCCTCTAGCATGAGACAGCCGCCAAACAACTCGTGTTCCGGCTGGGGGCTTGAGAGTCAGTTCTTTCTTTCTTTTTCTTCTTTCTTTCTTGGCCGGCAACGCATCGGTGATGCCTTTGGTGTTGCTGATGTTCATGGGCGGCGATAGCCACTTACCATCAGGTGGATCGTCAGCTCGTTTGCCGGCTATTTCCATTAAAAAAAAATAGATTATTTGTAATACGCTTATACATACACACCCTCGCGGTATGTTTTTACCTGTGTTGCGGGTGGCATAGATGACACATATAACACATCCCAATAACACCCATGACCCGAGTACAAGAGTTAAAAGAGCTTATACTTATTCTATAACAATCAAAAAACTTTTCGGGGTATCTCAGTAATTTTGGATGTTTTAAGTAGAAATTACTCTCGGTAAGTCTTGTCAGATTGATACTTAATCAATCTGAATTGAAATTGAATATTGAATCCAATAGCGACGTTATTTCTTCTTTCGCGCTAACACGAGCAAATATGCAATAAGTAACCATAATTTTCATTCGCCGTCCATCTTTTCTTTCTGGCAAGCAAGCACTTACCGCTCTCACAGCTCGAGAACGACTGTGTTCAGAAAAAGTCTGACGCAAAAATCGGACGTGTATCGAGTAAATACGATCAGATAGTCTGATCAGACAATCGGAAACAAAATCGGACGTGTATTCCCAGGGTAAAACGTGTCACACAAAGCGTCACGCGTTTATTACATCGCTCTCTGTCATACAGTTGCCGTGTGAAAGAGATAGACGCAACGGTAACCGCGTATGGCGCCGGCAGGACGGCCTGTGTTGTCAAGCCAATAACGCGCAAAATATTATCTGTTACATATTTTGCAACTATTTATTAAACATTGTTGATCAATAATACATAGCTATTAAATACAATATAACTTACATTGTGCGTGTTTTTCTAACTCACTCAAGTCGTCCCACTCTTCGACAAGCGTCCTTGTAACGTCCATCCATAATGAGTCTTTGATTCTCTTGCTGGCGTACTCGGGCAAGCTTTTGTCGAATAGACCGGGTCTCGCTTCGATTTCTTCTATCAGTCTTTCCGGTTCCATGATAGCGTTAAAGCATATCAGATGCGTTAAATAGACTCGCGTTAAAATAGCGTTGACGCGTGCTCACCGCCCGCTAACGCAAGCGCAACTGAGTCAACGCGCAACGGACGCTACAGGCGCTTTAAAAAGCGCCCGGGCGTAGTTAGCTGCAATACTGCTGTTACTAGAATTGACTTGGTGATTTGAGTCGCGTTTTGCGCTTGGAGTTTAAAATACACAATATAAAAAGACGGCGTTAAAAAACTCTCGCGTTCAAACTATTTATGCAGATACATAAGAAAACGTACATAAAAATACTGAAAGTCACTAGTTTTGATTTGAAGATATTATGTAGGTTGTATTTAGTAAAATAGAAAATACAAAAAAATTAAATTAAATAAAAATATCAGTCTAATTCGTTGCTGACTTTTCTCCTCTTACGACACCCTTGTCTACTATCATGGGATTTGGGTCAGTATTCATAGCTAATACCAATAGCTAATGCGGCCAAAAACATTGTTATCATTGTTACAATTTGTACGGTGCCCTGTACTTACTAGGTTAATAATGAGTTGAAACCATGGTATTATTATTAATATAGTATTCGTGTTCCGGCTGGGGGCTTGAGACCCAGTTCTTTCTTTCTTTTTCTTCTCTTTTTCTTGGCCGGCAACGCATCAGTGATGCCTTTGGTGTTACTGATATCTATGGGCGACGATAGCCACTTACCATCAGGTGGATCGTCAGCTCGTTTGTCGGCTATTTCCATAAAAGAAAATATTTCCATAAAAAAATGGTCAATGAAGTGTCTTCTTGACCGACATGAAGCCATCCCTTCACACTCTAATTACGTCGTTATATGATTATTGACAGACGATGTAATAAAATAATTAAAATATACTGTTTATAATGTATCTTTATGTCATTAGTGCTTTGTAAAGGAGATCGCCAAAATTGGGCCTGCTTCGTTGTTCATTACAGAAACCATAATAAGGTCAACTCGGCGAAGACCGTCTGGAGGGTAGGACCGTACAGTACGAAATACAACGAATTCTGAATAACTACAGCAAATACAACCCAGCGTACAAACACTTTAAACTGTTTTAGTTTCAATAAATTGACATAGATGGCGCTATTTATAACACAAAGAGAAAAAAATACGTATAAAATTTAGTCGGGCTATCAACTTGCAACACGACCTAGCAACACTTTGGCAAAAAAATATTTTAAGTGGTTTTTCATCATATTTATCAAGGTTTGTGTAGCTAATTTGATTAATTATCAATATCATTATCTAAATATTATATTAGAATAGAATAAAACATATTTTTTACGAAGTTACATCTAGTGAAAAAAACCAATCCTCAAATTGCAATAGTGGAGAAGTCCGTCTAGTTCTTGGAGGGAAAGATCGGCATGTGCCGGTCTTCGTCGTTTCCAGATGTAATCAACCTTTTACGCCTAAGCAAATTTTATAAAATTAATCCTTATACATATGATTCGTATATTTAAGCTTCCTGCGTAGTGAGTATCTCTTAAAACCTCTTAAGGTCTACTCTTAAAATCGATAATCAATATTTCATTTCAATTGCCGTGTTATTTTATTATTTTTCTTTGACTCATACATTTATGCTATTATAATATTCTATTTTATACTTTCGACGAATTTATTAGCACTAGCGCTGAAAAAAAAACAATTATAATATGAATATAGAAGAAGGTGTATTTTAGTACCTACTTCGATTAAGTAAGTTGGTTTTTGATCTCTTAAATGGTAGACCTAAAGAAGGCGATTCCTTTTAATAAAACTGATATACAAAAAAAAAAACGATTTTTTAATTTGATTTAATTGTTTTTTACCCCTGAATTTCGATCTATACCGGACTTACCCGACATACGTATTTTTTTGCGATTTATGACGATTAGAGCGTTTAATATGAAAAACGATAGCACACATTTAAATGGCGTTGAAATACTTACGCGTATACAATGTCTGTATTCACGTAAACCGACTATTTGTAGGTTTTTTTTCCACAAGACGGTCTTACCTGACGTGGTAGTAAAGTCCGTCTATTTCACCATATTTTCAAAATTAATTTTTATTTCATTAATCGATAACCTTAAAGTAATTTTTAAAGTTTTTTTTAATGGTCAACTAAATATTTGATTACCTAATTCAATAAAATTTGCCTAAAACGTTATAGAAATGGCAAAATTTGCCTAATGAATTACATTTTTAATGAAGTATGCCGGTCTTCGACGAGTTGACCTTACCTTAAAAAACTAGCCTGCTAAAGCTAGCCTTAAACGTTTGCTTGATTAAAAATAACAAAGATATAAATAGAAATAATATAAAACCAAAATTGCTCAACGATTGGATGACGAGTTGCCTTAATTACGGAATTGCAACCCAGATACTCTGTTAACCATTGCTACTCACTTGCTACTAATAATTATTTCTCTTTAACACCGTATAATTTTTGAAAACTTGTTTGAGTTAAAGAAATATAATAAATTTATGTATAATATAAATTATGTAATATAAGAGGTATACTTATGGGATTTTCGCGAGCTCCTTTGACTTTTGTTAAGTGAGCCGGAGTAAATAGCTCACTTAACGATGACGAAATATATAATTTGAATTTTACATTTACTTTATGACACGCTTCAATCGATAAAAAACTGAATGTGTCAAAAAGTTGAATCAATATCTTTTTAAATGTAACAGTCAACTACGACGCGGCGACGGTGAGCTAAAAACGCTTCTCATTTTTCCACGAAACGGAATCTACTCGTACTAATGTAATGCTGTAATAAATGTAAGCCCCGGTGAGCTTGCCTCTCGCTAGTTCCTTGCGAATTCATTATATAATTTGCGCACGGCTGTAATTAAACTAGTACTTTACAGTTTCGCCTCGTTATAATTATGAAAAAGGCGATGCGTAGCTATGGGCCCACAGACTTAAAAAAAGAACAGACAGAATGTCAACAACAAATTCTGTGAGGCACCCATATAGTAATACCACCTCCTCTATTCGTACAAGTATCACACGCACACATTGATACCATGCTGTTATTAATCGGCCGCCATTACCGCGTCGGACCGCACTAAAAATTACGCACACATGGTAAGCGGACGGCGTCACTCTCGATAAGACAATGTGACGGCCGGAGTTATTTTCACGTCCGTTTATGGGCCCTGATTTTATATTTATTTCACTATTGTTCATAATCTTTATAGAGATTAAGATTTGTAATAAGGGCATTAAATTATAAAACGTTTGAAGTTTCTTCTTTGTTTTTTTGTTGCTTTTGGTTATCTTCTTTTTCTTTGTAATTATTCATGTTCTGGTGGATGTTGTATTGTTACATAGAAAATTAGAAGTTTAATTTTTACTTACTAAATGAGTTTGCTTAAAATGACTATTAAAATGACCATTAATAAACGCACATTTCAGAAGTTGCATTTAACGTTGGAAAATATTAGGTTACTAATTTTGAATAGTGTGGTTTGTTTTTCAGTCAATTTGTCACTTTACTAATTAGCAATTTCGTCAATATTTATTTGGATGAATTCAAAATCTTACGAGATCGATCAATTATAGAAAATGGATAGCTTCCGTGTGTGATCGTTGAGATTCCCTGTTCGATTCCCGGTGGGGTTAATATGACGAATGTTTGTTGTTGGTCGAAGGTGATTGTGGTGTGGTGTCTTATCCCTTCATCTAGGATTCTGTGTGATCTTTTAAGTATAAAAGTGGTTTTCATAAACGAATTTATAGCCCAATGGTAGTGGTAGATCCTGTGTATCAACAGTGGGTCTCGGGTTTGATTCTCGGCCAAGAAAGATTATGACTGGCAAGTAAATATTTCTCTCTATGTTATCGGACTCAAAACTATTATGAGTAAGATTTATCAATTTACTTATATCGCCCTCTAGGCGGAAGTGGGAAAAATCATAACATACAGACAAATAACTTGCAAACATTGCGTATAAATAATGTGATGTAATGTAATTATTGTACGAAGGAGACACAAAATAATATAAATCTGAAACCTAAACACCTGAGCGTTCAATGTCTCCATGATTATGAATGGGGCCGATATTCCCCCTGGCACCCCGAATAGTAAAAATAAACCGTATTACCGTTCTACAAAGCATATTTTGCAGTGAAATTAAAAAAGGAATACTTAAAAATAACCGAATTAGTGCTTGAAAAGCGGTCCTACAGGAAACTGAACTACTGAAATAGGAACGACCGTAACGACATATAAATAAGATCCTTTATGCTATAATCAAATCACCTGTGCAGTGAGGTAATCAAAAATAGCCTTTACGCGTACGGAATAAGGAACAAGGAAATGCAATGCATGCTCAGTAAGCTTCCTTTCATAGCCATATCGCCGTATAGGTCGCTAATTCATATTACTGATGCAAGTTCAATGTGACTTTGAGCTCTGGCAAGAGGTATTAAAGTTGGTTTTCAATTGATTTGTGCGGCGTCGAGTTTGTAAAGGGATGTTTACACCCCGACGAGGCTCAGCCCGGGCCGAGCTCGTATCCTGGGCGACCGCCGAGCCCCCTCTTCCCCTGCCCCTCCCGGGCTGCACTTGCACAATGTGTCAACGAACCAGATAAACGTCTATAATGTTTTGAGCTAAGGTTTAAATTTGAATGCGGCTAAATCAAAATTTGATTTAGCCATTCGGGAAGCGATTACTATTCTTAAAAGACCTAAGGGCCATTGAAACGCTGTACGTTAATTTGTTGAATGTCGAGTGCGTCGAACAATTGATGACTGATATTCACATTAGGGGAGGTTGAATGATATGGACGCAGACTGGGGTTTTCTTTTTGGAATTTTCGAAAATTTTTCATAAGGATCGTTCTACCAAACGGCGAGCTTATTGTGACCTTGTTGTGATTTTATTTTAAATTGAATTAAAAAAAGGGCCTGTCTATCTATTCGTAGAGTATTTTGGCCTTTCCTACCGGATAGAGGGAACTCCGTTTGGTTTTAGGTGAAGTGAATTTTGTGACAGATTAAGTATTTAAAATGGTCGGGATGGTCATTGTTATCGGCGAATTGATAGTAATACCCAGCAGTGGGAAATTATCGTTTTACGGAATACCCAGCAGTGGGAAATTATCGTAAATTTACGGAATTTAAGGACGCAAGTAAATTTTATGCGACTAAATCTTGTAATTTTTCATGTCTTTTTTATTATGTCTATGATTTCCATGTGGTGGTTCAATCCACGGGATGGTGGATCGGCTTAAGCCAAATTAAATGTAGTGATTACTTCGATTCGGCAATGTTATTCGACAAAATGAATATTTCCGAGTTGCATGAGCTAAATCGAACATGTTAGACACATGTTCGCATATCTATAGATAAGTTGAAGCAGATAATGTGTTAGTTAGTAACTCATTTTTGCGGGTATTTTTTATCAAACTAAGTAAATTGATACCTACAGAAATGAGAGATCAGTATCTGGAGTACCTAAGAAACAGATATGTTATAGTCATCGTAAGGCAATAAAGATATTAAAATTCCAGTCGTTCAATCCCCCGCAGCCGGATAAATCAGTTGCATTCGACAGATGCACAGTGCAATTCTAACTAGCATTCGGTCGGACTTTCCCGAATTACACGCGAATCCCTTTGGGACATCACACGGCTCCGCGCGTCAGTCAGAGCACACTGGGGTGTGTTAGGAAAAAATCTAATTCAATTTGAGATTCGGAATTTATATTCCCTTCTGTACAAGTCCCGCGGTATTTTAGGATATTTTCCGTACAGGACAGAAATATCCCAAGAGACTGCTGCGAATATATTTTAAGGTGTGTATTACGTTTATTGTAAATCTAGTTTAATTTTAAGTTGGAAAGTGAAAATGTCACGAATAAAAGTCTCTTTTACATTGAAATAATTGATTCAAGCCTATCGGCGAATAAAATTGCCACAACTTAATTTTGATAAATATCGAATTCATCGGAAAGTTTATTCTTTCAAATTAAAAATATATTTTTCAAATAGGTTAATTAATGATTGGGATCTAAAAGGAGTGTGAATGGGCCATTTCTTTCACCATTTTTCTTCTTCACAACACATTACATTTCCGAAATAGTATTAGAATCAAAACTTTACGTGCATAAGTGTATCAGTAATAATATTACCTTTACCATTTACGAATAAATGATTGTGAATTTGCATGGTGGTAGGCGTAAATCCTTAAGCAGGAACATTGACGGGATTGAAATTGGAGGTTGGAACCCCGTTATCCCAGTCTAATAGGTGAGACATGGCTTCGCCACGAAATGAGAAATTGGCTTGGACTCAAGGACAAATCGACGGCTCCTACGCATAAGGTCGTATGCAGAATATGACAACTTTACAGTATGGGCATTTAAAGTTTACTTTTGTCATTACTCAAAAATGAGAAGGAAATTTGAATTTAAATCAAGCTTATAATTAGTAGTGCCATAAGTCATCTTTAAACAAATATCATTGATAGAAAATGAATTGTAATTTAATGAAAAATACTGAAATTACATACTTATGACTTTATGCGTAGGGATGCAAGAGTTATGTTATTGAGTTACGACAAGTTACGACAATATGCGTACAGTAAAATTTCGTTACCTTCAAGTTACGCCGGGTTACTTCGGGGTTTAATGGTTTACAAATACGATTAAAAACGATATTAAAAAAACTAACTTATTTATATGATAACAAGAAAGTTCTGCAGTAAACAAAGCGTGAGTATAGCAAATAAACTAGAAAGGAACATTATAAACATGTCGCGAGAATTAATCAATCTACAAATTATTAGATGAATCGATATCCGTATTTTCTTCGTTCATCGTATTGCGTGTGTTTGGCAATTTTTCATAATACTTATTATATTCTTTCGGTATTATGCGTGCACGGCACAGACTTTGTAAATCCTCATATTTGCAGTTGTTATAGGCAAATAATCTAAATAACAGCGATCTCAATTATTAAGACTTCCTTGGTTATTAATTCTTCGTGATGAATAGGTTTTTCTGGTAATTAATAAAGTCATATAATGTATAACTTATATAAGTTATATATAAGTCTTCGTTTTCAAAGCTGTAGCGATATATGCGGATCATTGGAAGTTATTCCCACTTCTTTGATTTTAGTCCAAGTTATTTTGTGTTTGTTAGAGTTTTTGATACAGTTTTTTCCATACAATAACTTTTTGAAATTATAAAAATCTGTAATACTCATCTCAATCACATTATAATAAGGCGTGTTAACTTTGGCCCTTCTTACTAATGCATACCATTGTTCTGGCGTATATATGAGTTTATTTTTTGAATTTCGCTCTATTAAAGCATGAACAGAATCTGCTTCATTTTGAGTATGTCCTCGCTCTAAAAACAAATGAGTTATTGTTACACCATATTTTTAGGAGCATAAGTATAAAATGAAAACACAATACAATTTTGGTTTTGCCAATAGCACCACGCATATCGTCGTACCGTGAAATGCAACTATATGCGTGGTAACTTTCAAAATATACGACCATAAGCGTTTCTAAAACTCGTTAATTATAAGTAATAGTAAAATTCTGATTTCAGGAATTTATAAAACTCATATTCGTAATTACGATACTGTAAAATATGGATTTTCAATAAAAATGGCGTTAAGACCTTATGCGTCGCACCCGTCGAAATGGACCT
>OZ010695.1:368179-432486 GCA_963932265.1 Thymelicus lineola
AGGAACATTGGCGGGATTGAAATTGGAGGTCTGAACCCCGTTATTCCAATCCAATTGATGAGACATGGCTTCGCCACGAAATGAGAAGTTGGCTTGGACTCGAGAACAAATGGACCTTATTCCTTCCCTTACGTCCTTACGCTCCAACTCAGAGTCACTAAGGGTTACTTAAATCGCTCCTTAGTACAGAATTTGTATGATGATTCTTTGGTAAGGAGCGATTGAAGTAACCGTTAGTGACTCTGAGTTGGGGCGTTATTCTTTAATTTAAATATACGAGTACATTTGCGATTACATGCCTTGTACAAAGTAAGTATTCCGAATCACAGCAAATACGAGCAGCACTCATATTCGTACACAACGATAGTAAAACTAAAACACACGGGAATACTAGTTAGTAACTGACAACGGAAAGTTGGCTGGAGAGCTGTTAGCAACGGTTTTCCAAAACTTTTTCGTACGAAACACGGCGGAACTCATATAATAGCAAATCCACAACATCCATGCTCGTACGAAAGTTGCAACTACATTGTTGAATTTCAGTTAAAAATGTTGTCTATATTGTTTTTTGTTTATTCAAGGGAATGTTTAAAATTGAATGAAGTTTTGATCGAGTTGCTGGAATCGATTAGTAGTTCTGATGGGAACTAGTTAATAGTTTAAAAACTAAATACATGCTTTTATAGTGACAATGTAGGTACTAAAGAAGAAAAAGTGTGACTGTGGTGTTAATAAAAATGCATTGTCATTAGAATTACAGCAATATGTGAAATTTACACTCCTGGATAGGGGAAAGTAAGTCTAATCAGACAAGATTTGACTCACACAAACTGAGTAAGCTAAATAGAACCGTTCAAAATAAACATTTATTAAGACTGTAAGTTCGTCAGTCCTTTCATTCTTTGATTATTTCCGTTCATAGATGAATGAATCTATCGAGTATCTAACTAATTGAAATTGTATTCATTGCAATTGATAATAATTGATTTAAATACATGCGTTTCTCCTTGTTTTCTTCTTTGGCAGAACCACATCGGTTAAAGCTAGTATTACCGGTGATTTTGCCACATTTTAAACGAATAAATGAGCATTAAATGAAACGTGATATCTCATATTATATTTTGCAAATAACTTGATAGGTAGTTATGCAATACTGACTTCCGAAAACAGGAATCAGCAATCAAAATAATTTTAATCATCACTAGCTTTTAACGGAAATACATATGTATTTTTCACAAACATATTTTTATATTCCAAACTTTTTATAGGAACGGGCGCGTTGCACCGCGTCGGCAACTACGAATATGATTTTACCGAAAATAGCATTTCCGCATTTGCTCTAAAGGCCGTCTGGAGAGCGCTTATGTCCAGTTTTCCGCTCAAAAATGCGAAGCTCGCCGTTTTTCCAGGGAAATGCGAAATGCGGCTTCGTACGAACGAGTGAGGAACTTGTAATGGAGAGAGAATTTTTGGGTCAGTGGTTGGACTGTCATTAGGCTATGGGACTAAAGCGGACTACCGGAATCGAGTGAATAGTTTTAGATGGTTTACGGTTTCGTTAGGTACCTATATCAGATTTATGCATACGAATATCTATAACTGTGTTTGCGTTTATCACATTAGGTGAGCGGAATCATTATTTTGGTACACATTGAAGATTTAGATATATCGATGATTGACTGGATATTAATTTGAAGATGTAACTTATTAGTATTTGAATGCTGTGTTAATGTAATGCAATAATAATATTTTATTATATTTTTCAAAACCTAAGACATATTTAGTAGTAGGTACGTAATTTAATCATGAAATAAGAAATAGTTTAAAAAACTAAATACACTGTTTTATAATAATATTGCCAATGTAGATGGCTTGGCTGGCTTGGCTTCAACTCATTAATGGCCCACTATTGGGCACGGGTTTCTCCTCTTGAGGAGGCCTAGACCATACTCCACCACGCTGCTCCAGTGGGGATGGTGGAGGGGTTAGTGGCCAATCCGAGTCTCGGAAGTTGTCAAACCGCCCTAGGGCCTCCGACATGGCTTAACGACTGTTATCTTATGGTATCAACCGCGACCGACGGCTTTACGTGCCCTCCGAAGCACGGAAACGCTCTAGAATTTTTTGCCACTAGCGGTCACCCATCCAACTACCGACCGCGCCCGCTGTTGCTTAACTTTTTCGATCACTTAGGATCGACGCAAGCCGCTGGGCTATGAGCGATTCAATGTAGATACTGAAGAAAAAAATTGGGACTGTGCTGTTAACCATTAAGGAGTTCTCTCGGCTGGAGCGAAACCTGGGAGAATTATCAGGTCAAGCTTGTCACAGAAATGCATTGTCATCAGAACTAAAGCAATAAGTTAAATTTCAACTCCTTAGGATAAGCGGAAGTAGGTCTAATTAGGCTTGCAAGATTTGACCCCAAAAAAAAAACAAAGCAAACTAAATAAAACCATTTAATAAATATTATTATATTATTGGAACGAAGTTCCTTATCGCGCGTTGTGAAAGGGGGCTAGACGGAAAAATACGACACTTTTTGATTCTTACGAATGACGACACTTTTTTGAAGTGATTCAGAGAGTTTTACAGAGATGGCGCTACTAGCGTGATTCAACAATACCTAAATCGAAAGGAACTTCGTTCCATCCGGGTGTCCCTTGACACCTCTCATGTTTTATTTATTTATTGCATTCCCTTGTTTCTAGGCTACAGCTAGTGTGGGTAATATCCATTTTTAATCATATATTATATACGATTATATAAAAGACAAACTTTGTTGTTCGGACATGGTAATGTCTTACCTACTGTGTCCGTTAAAGAAACCATCCAACCGTGCAA
The DNA here is from genome assembly GCA_963932265.1 of Thymelicus lineola. Taxonomy (NCBI): domain Eukaryota; kingdom Metazoa; phylum Arthropoda; class Insecta; order Lepidoptera; family Hesperiidae; genus Thymelicus; species Thymelicus lineola. The sequence continues at coordinate 371,024 of OZ010695.1, forward strand.
CTGTAATTGTGTCGACATATTTTGTCGAGCACAAGTTTTGACTTTCTCACCCATTGTAGGTGTTTATGTGACACGTGTGACACATACATATTTGATTCTTGTCTTGATTCTTAATACTACTAGTTCCTAGGACCCTAATATGCTACTTAACTCAAAACACGAATTTCTCACGAACTGGAGTAGCATAAGAATTTCAGGAAAAGCTCCACATATTTTCAAACCTTTACCGTTTTCGTTCAAGATGAAAAATTTACTTTAGCTTAGACTAATATTTATCAAGCACCCGCTCTTAATCTGTAAAGTTGTTTATCTATGCTCTACACTCCGTCTTGCTTCAATATCCCTTACGGTTAATAACATTACGAGAATGCCGGCAAAACGGTACGGTAAGGCCAATCTCCATATGAATATTAAAAACAAACAGGACCAATTTATTGGCTTAGGTATCCCGTAGAAATCAGGATATGAGGGAATGTTGGATTTTAGCGTGGATATTCCGGCAGCAGTGTCGGTGCGTCCCGCATACTTGCCCAAGGTATACGGTACGAGTAAATGCATTTTCTAGCAATAGAAAAAGGTTACCATATCCCGCCTTTTCTGTACTTTGTGCCAACCTGCACACAAAATAAAACAAAAATTGTGTTTTAAAACACTAACGCTTCAATTGGTACCAAATAAAAATGAATGCCTCACGGATATTGGTTTTAAAGCGAAATCATGTGGAGGCGCTTAAAATAGTAAATAAAAACGAATCCCAAAATAGAAACACTGAACTAATTGGTTCGCAATTTTATCTATGAGCCATTGGTTCGTATCAACAGTGCTTCTCATAATCGTCACACGGCTCACTGACTACAAACGAGCTTGTTTAAGCATTCTTTTTTCTTTCCTCATAGTCCTTCAAACAGGACCCTTTCAGCTCATAATCAATTTCATTTCATCAGAAGATCTAAAGGATACATTCTCGCTTGAGTGAGTGGACGTGACCCGTTTTTCTGTTTATAATATTGGAATCTAATGTGTTATTAGAGCATGAGATTCAGGTTTCAAATGCGAAATAAACAGTTTTATATCTATGATCCACCAATTAGAATTCATGCAGGTTCATAGTATAGGAACTTGTTTCAGGTATCTTCTCTTGTAATTATAGTGCTAAATATATTGCTCATAGCACCGTTACGTTCACAATAGTCCGTGACATGCACTTGATACATCCAGTGGCGGATTTATGTTTGATGTCGCCCTAGGCCCCATAAGATATGCCGCCCTTTTTGCTCTATGAGGAGGTGACTATCGAAAATACAATTTATACAGAACTTTTATGATTGTAAATTTCAAAATAAATGTGTTACATATTCAATACTTCAACAGAAAGCTCACTTAACTAACTTTGTTGAAATGTACATAAACACAATATTTAATATATTGAATAATTTAGTATGCACTATAAATCGTTCCACAAGAAAGTTGTTGAAACTTTAATTATACTTAGATGGACATGTGGTCGTCAGTGCTTCCCTCCTCCGTACTAGTTTGCACTGTATGACGGCAGGACGGTTTCACTCACTCACCTTATAATTAATTAAAATAAAAATGCAATTTTTTTAAATTTAAATTATTTCGTATAAAATTTTAGTAACTTAAATACAACGTTTTATTAGTTTATATAATAATCGTTTATAGTTTCAAATTAAAATTTGATTTAAATAACATACTGTACTAGGTTTTCGTGGGGCGCGAACTGCAGAATAAATATATTAATACTTAGTTCTTTCAAAAATATCGTTGGTCTGTGAAATTTATTTTTCGATTCAGGGGTCTGTTTGCGATATATTCGGCTTCATGGTACTTTTGGTTTGTTAATTTTTTTTGTAGGACAACACTGAAAAATTTTTCATTGATATATTTTAATAACCGTTAATACTAACAAACGCCTCATACATTGTAATGCCATTTAATGGGAACAGTTTGAAATATTCGACACAAAATACATATTTGAACTAAAAATATGAAGATAAAACCAAAGATTTAAAAATGTTTCAATGATTCCATATAAAAATATTAAATTTTTCCTCCAATGTGCATGATCAGTTAGTACCAACAAACGCCGCTTACATTGAACTGGCGTCAAAAGGAGACAACACGGCCTGAAATACAATATGCAAAAATACATTTGTATGAAAAATGTTATTTTTCGTATGGAAACATCAAAATATTTTTTCACCATCATTAACAAACTATCAGTTCCTAGTTGTATAAAATAATTTCGATGTTTCACATCTGCCAGCCGTCCCATGACGGCTCATATTTTTTTTTGTATAGCAATGGCAACGCTGAAATTTTATAGTTTTTTGAAAATGACTATTTTAATGCAGAAATATCTTTCATACATTTTCGTCGTATCTCTGATCTATAGATTTTGCTCAACTTCTCGAAAAGTTAAATAATTTCTGCCTCCCAGTGTTGCCAGGTGATTTAGATGAAAATGTTACATTACGAAAACCACGAAAAATTTTATCAAATTTTATTAAAAATTAATTTTCCTTCTACTTTTTACATTTTTGAATAGAAAGTCCAAAAAATTGTATGAACAAAGAAAAAAACCAAACCTGACAATGCTGTAAATCAAATTACACAAACGGCCGAAACAAAAGGAACCGCTCAAATGTCGCCAACAAAACAAAACAAATATTTATTCAAAAAATGCCAATTTTCATACATTTCATAAAATGAAATGCCGCCCCCAAAATCATGGCGCCCCTAGGCCCGGGCCTCACGGGCCTAGGCCTAAATCCAGCACTGGATACATCTGGGAGAGATCGCGATAATTGGCTGTCATTGCAAGTTGCTTCGCTTCGTCTCACCCGCGGTGCTGCTATAGATACGTTGTTGAATGAAACAATCGTATATCTGATATTATGTCGAAGATGTAAATATGTTCTAACTAGTGTTCAGCCAACGGCTTTGCTCGAGTTTTCCGGCATAATAAGTACCCTGTCTTTCTTGTCGTCTTGGATTATGTTCTAGATCTGTACCTATACTGTACCTCTGTGCTAAAAATGTAACAAAAGTAGAAGATTACTTGGAATATTATCTTTATTCCAAAAAATAATCCCGGGAGTTTCTTGCCGCTTCTTCTCCCGGGACCACTCACGGTAGTGATTTGTTGAAGCGATGGCGTTGACTGACTTTCGAAAAGTGTTTGTAACAAACCTACTTCGAATAAAACTTATTTCATTTCATTTCATTCGTTAAAAATGTTGCTGAATTATGTTTAAAATAAAACAACGATTGAACAACGCTAAAATGAAAGAGGGTGGAGAATCTGTTTTTCATCGCTTTTAATAAGTAACATGTTATCTGTATTTTCTTTAACAATGTTTTCTTATAATTGCTGTGCTCCTTTGTGTAGGTCTTTGATAAGTAGCTTATTTGATCATTTTCAAAAAAGTACAACAGCTTGAGCAGCAGCTTGTATGGTCAGTTGTTTGATATTCAATACATTTAAAATATACTTTAGCAAATTGTGTATGCATTGTTTTATTTTAGGTGTTACCTATATATATATGTTTTCTGTGTGTCCTGACGGTGATAACTGAACCATCCGTTAGTTATGTTACATAAAAAAATTATGGTGAAGTATCAACTTGATGTGGTAAAGTACTAAATTGTATATGTGTAAATTATTGGTCTTAACACAAGCTAATCATAACTATCTGCGTGTGTTTGCTTCCCTGCAATAATAATGTGGCGTAGGACAGCACAGAGTAAAGATAAGACAGATAATTCGTTTTATTCAAACCCTTAAACTGTCGAAATTCGCGGAAATAATATAAAATATCTCTATTATTGTCATCGCCATCATCATCACTGTTATCATCATGATCATCGTCATTGTTATTGTCTTCATCATCGTCATTATTACCTTTAATACTGTGCAACTATGATCACGAAATTTCTGTCATCACTCATCAACATTTTGGCGCATTATTTTAGTTACACGTTGATTTGTTACTTCTTTAACACATTATAGCATTAAGAGTTTCAAATTGACCTGCCTGGGCCTACCCGTCAGATGCATGTCTTTTCATTTAATTTCGTTTTTGTTTATTTTCCACAAATTTACATCAGAATATTTTTCACTTAACTCAAATACTTGATAATTATCATGTATCTCTGTTAACATTTAACCTGTGGCGATATTTTAATTAAGTACCGCTCGCAAAGGACTGTCTACGGGCTAGTGTTTGCCTGTACATATCTCCGTAACTTGTAATGGCCGCCGGTTTATTTTTGTTCCACTTTGAAATAAACTTATATGGAGTTTAAAGTCGCCAGACCGTTATCACCGCGTGTGGACCCTCGGGGTTTAATATGAACTTTACAAAATCGATACTTTTGACCGGCTCTGTAAATATTTGTCCGTGGTTGCGAGCAAGCTATCTATCTGTCGCCTTTCCGGTTTGAAGATTAGTACCTACTTGAAATATAAGCATCACAGATTCAAAGAAAGTACCTCTTAAATCTCAGTTCTATAGTGTATTGATTGATATTGGTATTTACTGATAAATATATAAATAAATATTTATTAAATAATAAATAATTACTAAATATTTCAAGCTTTTCTTTTCTGAATAATTATACATGTAGGTATTTTATATACAATGGTGTACCTATTTGATAAAGCTTTTTATTAATTTATATTTTTCATTTGTTTCAGGTATGGTTTTTATTACATCCTTACATCTTCAGCCAGTACGTATATGTACAGATTAAAGGTACGTCTCTCTTAAAGCTCGCGCTTGGCCGATTTCAATTCGAAGGAAACATTGAGAAACTCATTAGCGAGACTTCGCTATTTGCGTCGTTTTACATTTATTATTTTTGTCACCGCGAAACATTTTCATGGAAAGAGTTTTAGATATTTTTATTATTTATTCAAACGCCAGCGCCTTAATTAGCTGTCGGGGTTTTATGAAAAAATTGAGAACGGACTCTCGTTAGTGCATAAAACGGGAACCGAACCCGCTCAGGCGGAGGGAAGTGGAGGGTTTTTCACATTGGAGGGGATGCCATACAAATTAATTATGTCATGCTAACTAACGAGCCGTGCTAGATAATTATTTCTTAGTACGCTTCCGTTAGTGTGGTAGAATTTTCCACGTATGAGATCAATTTCCAGTGTAAGTATTACATATGTATGTGTACACATACATACATATGTGTGTGTACATTTTTAACAATATTTTAATACATATTAAACCGCTCGGGACTCGCTTCGGTTCGGGAAATAATACAAAGCTCTCTTAGTTTAACATTTTATTCTACTAATATTATAAGTGTGAAAGTTTGTGAGGATGTATATGAATGTTTATTAGGCTTTCACGCAAAAACTACTGAATGGATTTTAATGAAATTTAGCACACAGGTAGACCTGGAATAGATCTGGAATAGAACTTAGGGTACTTTTATTCCAGATAATCTAAAATTTTAATTAAAAAGAACTGACTTCAAATGAAGTACATGCATAAAAAAAAGAATCATCGAAATCGGTTGGCATGATATTGAGTTATTCGTCCATTTATCGCGCACATACTTAAAGCAAATTTAAGACTTATATGCTTTTGACATGGATACCATTGCCAGATCTCGCTCAAATTTATGTGGGACCACACGACAAGCACAAGCTTTCGATTAAAAAAATCATCAAAATTGGATCACCTAGTCCAAAGTTCAGAGGTAACAAACCAAAAAAAATACAGTCGAATTGAGAACCTCCTTTTTTTGAAGACGATTAAAAACATGTAAAGCCGCGGCCAAAGCGCTAGTTATAGTTTAGATAAAATATTGAATAAAAAATACGCTAACATAATTTAAATCACATGCCGGAGTGAATGTGATTCCTTGAATTCTACATTCACAAAAGGTAACTCAACAATCAGGGGTGGTACATTTATCTAGCGCGCCTTCAGGGCTGTCACGTTGCGGGATTACGAGCATTTGTTTACAGATGTCACTTGGCATCCACTGCGTCGCTTTTTTATTTTCATGCAAATACGTCTTTGTAATAGGTCGTTCTTATTTTAAATTAAATTTTTCTGGTGAAAAAATATTCACTGCTATACCTATACGTAGGTATGCATATTATGTAGCTTTATATAGCACATCAATATTTTGAATTTTGTATAAATTACAAATGTTATAGGATATGATCATAGGAAGATATATAGATTTTATAGATATTCAATCTGTTCCGATAGATCCAGGTAAAAAAAATATTGGTACTAAGACAAAATGCGTTTACTATTAAGATGTGGGTAAATACGAAGAGTATACTACCACCATGAACTTATTGGCTTCGACCCATTAATGGCCCACTATTGGGCACTGGTGTTTCCTCTTGTGGAGGCCTAAAGCATAGGTACTTCACCACGCTGCTCCAGTGCGGATTGGTAGAGGAGTTAATGGAAAACTCGATTGTCGTAAGTTTTCAAACCGGGAAATAAGAACAACCGGGACCGACGGCTTTACGTGCCCTCCGAGGCACGGAAACGCTCAAGAATTTTTTGCCACTAGCGGTCACCCATCCAACTACCGACCGACCGCGCCCGCTGTTGCTTAACTTTGTCTATCGTTTAGGATCGACGCAAGCCGCCAGGCTATGAGCGCTTCGAATTTTTTACCTGACTTTATTTCATTAATACGGGTCAAAATTCACATAGAACTATTTGAATTTACAAATATCATAAAAAAGTAGTGTTTCTGGTACGGGTTGGTCAAATAATGAAATAGTCCCATTCAAAAATTATTTAATGAATAAGCCTACTAACAATTAAATAACCGTACAGATATGAAGATACTTTCTAATTATCCGGGACTCTTCAGTAGTGTAAAACAGCTCATGAATAAAGGCCATTCGCATGCAGATGTCCACGTGCGCGTGCCTTTGACTTGATGCAAATAACCCGACAGAATTAACTCCTCGATATGAGTCAACCCTTTCAGAAAGTGGCGATTAAGTCATTCAGTATTTTGGGGTTGGGCGACTTATGTGTCACTCGATATTGCTATCGCCCATTCTAGTTTTAATTATGCGGTCATAAAGGATTTGGTTAGTTTCAATGGTGGTCCCATGTTGACTTTTTTGGGTAATGATCACCTTTGAGTGTTCTTTAAAAACAAAAAGTAAAAAAGATGAAACAGATAAAAAATATCTATTGATAAATTAATGCCGATAGCAAAAAAAGTTAATTCATTGTGGTTATTTGAACAATTTGGTGGAAATGAATGAATATTATCTTTGTTATAAAGTCAATTGAATTGTTTAAATGGAAAATTGTATTTAACAACTTAGTATAGCAAGGTGACATCGAACAAAGGAACAAATTCACCTACTATAACGACATAATTCCAGTAATGCCTTATGTCATTATTCGTACCTAAGTAATCATTTCTATCGCCGCCTGTACCTTACACTGATTCACGCATTACAGTCGCGTACAACGCATGAAAGAGGTAAGCTATGGAGTGTTTGCACATAGACTTGTGTATCTGTAGAAATGACATATTTTTTCTTCTTCGCTATTTCAAGGCTATTTTGGAAAACTTGGAATGTTTAATTGTTTTGTTTACCTACCCAGTTTTAATAGTGATTACTTGCTTTCGTTAAAATTGATTTGTTTGTAAGCTTTTATCCATTTCCTCGTTTGAATAAAATATAATAGCATTGTCATAGTTCTCAATAGTGTTGACTCAAAATTTGTTTATCTTTCATAAATTAAATAATGTAAGTGCACCTACCAATAATAACATATATTTTAAAATGTAAGGCAATAATCTTAGTGGGTGTCTACTACTTAATTTTTTTATATGAATACAAAGAAGTATCTTTTAACTGAACAAAAGTTGAATGAAAGTGACTTTGACAGTTATTTAGATAACAAAAAGACCAGAGAACCTAAAAAGAACGAAAAATGAAAAAAATGGACAACTAGATTCACAGACAAGAGCATAGCATTTCTATTTATTACGAATTCTATGGTGCGTACATACATAGGGAGGTTGGGGTGCAGATATTTGAATTGGACTATTTCCCATGATAAATGAAGCATCTGCGTCTGTCAGTTACGAATGGCGGTCCGTTTGGGCTTAATTATGTTGTTGTTTATTAAAGGATGGAGTGTCAGGTGTGTTGTCGTCCTTGTCTTGTACAGCTCTGCGTGGATAATGCCATCCCTTTCATGCATATAGACCCGTGAATAATCCGTGTTTTATTTTAATGATAATGTAATTTTGAATGATTGAAGTGCTTAACTTGTTTTGTTAACTGTATTGTTGTTTTATGCTTGATATGTGTATTATAGGGTTCATCATTGTGCTCTACGCTTCTTATGGTAAAATTTTAAACGTATGGACATCCGAAAAAAGTACGCGAAGCGTGGACGTATTAGATCAGAGATAATGACATAAGATGATAAAGTATGAGCATTGACGACTTACCGGACCGTCGCGCCGTGCTAAGGGTCTTGGGTTCGATTTCCAGCTAGGCCGAATTTTTTAAGATAAGTTTGAATTTATATTCTCCATGGCATCCACGGCACAGATAATCGTAGTATTGGGATATGAGTGTGTAGCATTTAAATAGATAAATATCGTCATTAATGACGTTCCTATGTGCAATCAATAAGGTCAAAGCTCACTCAGACAGTCTGTACCCATCGAAACAAACACTTGTGCTAACAAATATTCGCTTTGACCGGAAAATGTGGTTTTCGAGCAACCCCAGCGTAATTCCACTAACAGTTTACAATACAATACAATACAATATTCTTTATTGTGCACACTAGAAGTACATAAAATATTACAATTTTAGTATTATTAGACACAATAGGCGGTCTTATCGCTGTAATAGCGATTTCTACCAGACAACCTAAGGGTAGAGGACACAGACGTTCAAGAAATGCGTAGGTAGAGGTGCAAACAGTAAAAAGTTTACGAATTAATATTTAAAACAAAAGATAAAACAAACTATGTAGATAAGAAGGTACATAAATAAAACATATATATGCTAATAGTAGTGCTAGTAGTAGTGTTTAGTATTATTTTAACGTGATGTTTATGGTTTATACAAAACAACACAGTTATTTATATTTTGATTATTCGTGCAGTTAAATAGACATATTTCAATTCTATATAAATTAATTATTATGTCAAAACTTGGTAATAAACACACACGTGCGTTTTTTCTGAATCACCTGAATTAGCGTACCTACTGTTAATTTCCTTACTATTAAATTATTTTAAATCCTATTTTAATCAGTATTTACTCACTTTTTGATATTGTAAGTGATAAACACACACACACACACACACACACACACACACACACACACAAACACACACAACACAACACATAATAGTTTATAATTATTAGGATATGTTTAATTTTGTAACTGAAATATTTTGTTGAAACTTATAGTAAATTATTTATAGCCATCGGAAGAGCAGAGACTCCTAATGCAGGCACTCTTGTGCTTAAAATGAGGCTCTGGCCACTCGCTATTGTAATACTTAATCTTTTAAAGAAATAAAGAATTATTATTATTATTATAAATTATTTGCACTGCTACAGTTTTATACACTATATTTTATTTATAAATAAGTTGCAGTAAAATTTCAAGGCTATTTTACAGACGTTTTTGGCCTTAGCCTGTTGTGTTACCAGGGATACCAGGATAATAATATAATAATAATAATCTTTATTTCGGATGTCAGAGATCCATAGATTGTTAGTGTACTAGAAACAATTGTGCTTAATAATATGTTAGCGTTGTTAGTGCATTTATTTATTTATTTAATTTTATTATGTGTCATTAATCAATTAATTAATTATCAATTATTTAACCTTAAAACTACTTTTTTAAGCCTAGGACAAGCTCCACCCAGTGTCTCTGGATGTGGCCGTACCCGTGCAGCAATCATCTTCATAAAGTAATTGATCCCTCTGTTAGATGTTCTATGTTATGCGCTACAGTATCTCAAGAATATACAATAATAAAATGCAATATTAACGTCGTCCTTTGTGCTAGGGTATCTACCTGAAATCCTAAGATTCAGTATCGGAACTTGAACTGAAACTCACAATGCCATTAATTACCTTTGTCATCCTGAATCAATTTCCTCTTTGTCATTCAGTTAATAACTCAAATACCTATGTTTTATTTTAATGTTTAGTCGAATTACCCAGGCGCAGACGACAAAGCCAAGCAATAGTCTACCTTTAGTAAGGTATTGTTGACACAATCAACAAATGCTCAAAGCCAAAACCAAAGCTTTACGTAATTCAGAATAGATGGAACCCTGTGTAATTACACCGCCACCGTCTATACGAACTACGTTTACGAAATTGATTGGTATTACGAAACGATAAGGTTCTAATTTCGCTGTACCAATCGAAGACATAGAACTTTGTTGACGGGTATAATTAGATGAGGTGGTTGTGGTGACATAGTTGTTTGCGGACGGTGTAACAGAGGTTGGGACTTTGTCGCAGTGTACGTATCTACATGGCTTGGTGACTGTTGCAGCAAATGTTTTGATGTACGTTAATTTTGTGCTATTTTTGTCTCGTTACTTAATGGTTGCATAGGTACTTACTAAATACAAGGAATCGTAGTCTTATGCTCTTAGCTGGCTAGTCACATAATAATCGTAAAATATGGTAATCGTCAATGTCTATATCATTTTTTTTCTCATAGATATCACAGATACACTAATGTTTCTGCATGTCATTTTTTTATCTACCACGTCGCTTAAGCACATAGAATGTAGACTAATGGGTTGCCGGCCAAGACATAAATAGGGACTTCTCTTGTTCTTGGCTACTTGGTTATTACGAGCCGCTCGACCTAAAAGCCTGAAAAAGACATCAAACGTAAAATGTTTACAAACCGTTTACGGCTGGGCTTACATCTTTTTGACGAATGCAAAACATCTTTCAGTGTAAGTAAGGTTCTGTACTCGAAGACGCACGTCATATGTACGCTATGGCTCAATTGTATCTTGCTTGCATCTTGCGTTGTAAAAACATAAACATGTGCTTATGTACGCGCGTGAGAAGTTATACCTAATTGGCATGAAAAAAATAATTAAAAAAAACAATATTAAAAAAATGTTCTAAAACAATATTCTAACAATATTAAAAAAATTGTAAAAATAATGACATTTTTTTTTAAAACGAGCGTTTTTGAAAACGCGCGTGACATTTTTTGTCACCGTCGTTTTTGTGTCACCGTCCTTGTTACAAATCTTAAAATTCTACTCTTATCATTTTTCCATTTATTTCATAACGCGCCTAAAGAAGTATAAGTTCAAAAAAATAAAAAGTATCCACTGAGCGGCATCGATGCGTTTGCCTATTGCCTATGTTTCGTTATGCTGTATGCAATCGTCATATGAAGCGCCGTGACAGTAGGCTTTAACAAACTTTCTAATATAAATGAAGGGCAACAGTGAGCACTCACCAACAGATCCATCACACTAGCTAACAAAACACCAAACAATCATAATCATATAAAAATTATCACATCATATTGACAAAGAAAACCTGTCAATAAAACGCCATTCGAACGCACCAACGCCGCCTAATCGCGGCGGGTGCCCTTATTTCACGCATCTGTACACACATAAGAAAAACAAAGGATAATCCGCAAATAACGATGGAGGTTTGCGGGGGAGGTGCGGAAGTGGGGAGGGGGAAGAGACGGTAATTATTCTAAAATCAACGAAACTCGCGCCACGATTGATCCGCTCCAGAAACAGAAGGGTATTGTTTGGGTGTTTTCTCATTAGTGCCAACGGGTCTCAGGGTTTCGATGTAAACAACGAATAATTCATAAGGTTTTTTAGGGTTCCATCGGTTATGTGTAAAAACAAAATGAGATGGATTTGTGTTTTTTTTCTGTGTTCGTTTTTTTTTCAGTTAGTTGGTACATATTTGACCAATTGCAGGCAATTAGAAGGGGAATTAAAAATGAAAGGGCTAAATATAATTGTATTTTTTGTGACTTCAAAATTGCTCGTTAGTTTAAATGAAATAAGCTGCTATGGCATGCAAAAAAATGTAACTATAGTTTAAATATTCCTTTCAAACTAAAAATCTGATACAAAAAAAAATTCAGGAAACACCTGTATAAATTTAGAGTAGGGAACCTTATCCGAGACGAGACCGACTCACACGTCACTGTTTTTTAGAATAAAAGTTCAAAAGACTTGCATTTCGCTGACTCTATGGACACACTCCTAATAACTGGGCCATATACGTCACGTTATAAACTTCATTATAAATCAAATATATCATGATTATATCATACTACTTTATAGACGTAGCATTTATCAATAGCTTGACGGCAACGACACCTATCGGATTTAGTCTTGGCTATAAATCAATGTCGCGACGAATCAAATCAAATCTCAAAATCTAAGACGTTCAACCTTTCAAGTCTTACAACAGATACAAGTTAAATCATTGTACCATAGGCCTGTTGGTTAAAATTATCAGTTAATTATAATGAGTTATTAACACAGAAAAGGTAAGCACTAAAAAATTCATAATCATGAAACTCATACTCAGCGATGCAAGATATATTTACATGTATACTTACATATCGACGCTTGAAAGGAAACATTGACTAAGCAGCATTGAGCTAAATGTAACAGGAGAGAAGTTAAAGTTGGAATTTTTAGAAAAAAAAACATCTTTTTTGTAATCCTACCGACGTTATTCTTACTGTTTTGGAATTCTTATTTTATTACCTATACCGTGGCATATATAACAACTTTTCTAAAATTCCAACTTTAAACTGCTCTCCTGTAAAGTTAGCTCAATTTCGCTTATTCAATGTTTTCTTTCAAGCGTCGATATATAGGGAATATTTAAAAAAGGCAATACGTCCTATATTTAACAATGATTAAAAGAAATTTTGTGTATTTGTTCGTTTATGGCCGCTAATCTCAGTAAGAAGTTGAGTGATAGACGTTTTATTGTAGTAGTATGGGTTAACATACAGATGTATCAAATAAAAGAAACAATTAGGTATGGGTCTAATCTTCAATTTTTGTACAACGGGTTATTGAAAATTGTACTAAAATTATGTATGTAAAGAAATAATATGTAACTAAATTGAAATGTAAACTTGTATCTAAGTCACATGACATGTTTGCTGTGCCTTGTCAGGGTCATGGTAATACCATTTGTAAAGCTATCCTAACACCTATGTAACACTTGTTATAACAAATCAATAAATAAATAAAACAATGCTAATGCTTATCGAAACAAAGTGAGGGCGGTATATAAAGAAATAAAACAACAATTATTATCGAAATATATGACTAAATTTAAATATTATTGCGTGTATTGGTATTACGAAATTATTGCCGCATTTACATACCGCCATTGTTTTCCACAATAGTTAATTTATGTAGCAACTTGGCGCAATAACTTCCATACCGCCGAATCCTGTACGATTGTACTTTAAAATTTGTGTTTCACTTTGAAAGCGCGATAAAAGCAAAAGTAAAAGATATTACCATTGCCGTTCCAATCCTTTGTTGTGAGTCTGTTTTTAGACTCGTTATTGTGACACAGAGAGGATTAAACGTTCCTTTTAAAGCGTCGTTTGGAACGAAAACTGAATATAGATATTTTATGCTAAGTTGACTACAAAGGTCAACTTATAATTATGTAAAATAACTGAGTAACAGGTTGGACGGTCTTTGACAAGAAAAAAGAAAATTCGAATTTTACAAAAAGTAAAGTTCTGTTTACTTATTAGACTTACACACTTATAAAAATTGTGTGTACGCAATGGAAAAAAGATTCATCCAAATGGCAATAAGGCCTTGTAGGTTGCTAAGATTAAAATTTGGATATATCGAATCTCACGTGGGAACTAATACTATTATGAAGAAATTTCAAGTAACCTTGTATTTTTCTATGCATGACTACACTCACAAAGTTAACAGTATAAAAAGTCTGTAAGTGCCGTAGCGCGTTTCCACCCTTATTTGTTGGAAATTGCCCTATAAGTAATATTTATTACTCCGACTGCGGTTGCTAATTATTAAGGAAGAGGCTCCACCGGTTTCCCCCTCCCCCCTTTTCTCCCGATCTCCAGGGAAGACTCCTTTACGAGTACAATATGAGATGAATAAACTTTATGCACATATATCATTTGGATAGAAGGTAACGAAATTAGCCGATCCCCGGTGTGATTCATCACTGGCTATCTAGCTAGCTGTCCCAATATTGGGCTCATACTAACGATTACTAATTGGACGATTACTAATATATCTTAGCATTAAGGTCGCCTTTTATACAATCTATCTTAGGTATAATAAACATTAAATAAATAAATAATATTTTATTAACAAGTCTAACCTACACTTAGCAGTCTTTAGCTCCACAGCCCTCTTACTAACGAAAAATAAGTTACTGATATTCATACTAACAAGACCAAGTGACTGCAGTGCCCCCTACATTCCTTCAAGGTTTTTTTTACATATATTCATAGGCGGCTGGGGATGATGTCACTGCAAGATCGTTATAAAGTAGAAATGTAAAAGTATAATATTAATGTCAAAGTTTATTTGTGAGGCTGTACGGATGCTAAATGCTTTTTTAACCGACTTCAAAAAAAGGAGGAAGTTCTCAATTCGACTGTATTTTTTTATGTTACCTCCGTACTTTCGACTGGGTGAGCCGATTTTGATGATTCTTCTTTTAATCGAAAGCTGGTGCTTGTCGTGTAGTCCCACATAAATTTAAGCAAGATCTGACAATTGCATCCATGTCAAAAGCATATAAGTCTTAAATTTGCATTAAGTATGTGCGCGATAAGTGGACGAATAACTCAATATCACGCCAACCGATTTCGATGATTCTTTTTTTGTTGGATGTACTTCATTTGAAGTCGGTTCTTTTTTGTTAAAATTTTAGATTACGTGATAATACGAAAAACTGCTGAACGGATTTTCTTGGTAGACCATGAGTTTGAATAATATAAAGGGTATATTTTATTTCGGAAAACGCAGGCAAAGCCATGGGCAAAGCGTAAGTAAAGTAAGTACGTATATTTAAGTTAAAACCTCTGATTACAGTCGTTTTTCATCAGCATGGAACGCAATATCGTGAGCATTGAACATTTGAAATCGAAACACATCACAGATAAAACATTGCATCAAAGTGAAACAGTTTTATTTCCAGCACCGGGTTATTTGAGTCGCGTTGACATAGATGTTATCGTGAGCACTCTGTAATTATGGCTTATCGAACGTCGATAACATCTCGGACGAGCGATAAACACAGTTTACAGTTGAAAGTGTCGCGACCGGTATAAATTCCCATTTACCACTTTTGTATCATTTTGATAATAACGTAGCGTTTAAATGGATTATTCACCGATTTACTTTAAGGCTGATGTTAAGTTAGCGTTATCTTCATGAGCAACTACAGAGGAGTCTCAAATGTCAAAAGGATATGGATACCATTGTTAGATCTCGCTTAAATTTATGTGGGACTACATGACAAGCACCAGCTTTAATTTAAAAAAAGAATCATCGAAATCGGTTGGCGCGATATTAAGTTATTCGTCCATTTATCGCGCACATACTTAATGCAAATTTAAGACTTATATGATTTTGACATGGATGCCATTGTCAGATCTCGTTTAAATTTATGTGGGACCACACGACAAGCACCAGCTTTCAATTAAAAAAGAATCATCCAAATCGGTTCACCCAGTCCAAAGTTCTGAGGTAACAAACGTAAAAAATACAGTCGAATTAAGAACCTCCTCCTTTTTTTGAAGACGGTTAAAAAGGTACATATTATAGGATTTGTGTGACTGCATTTTTACTGGATCCTATTCACCGTTTTTCAACACATTAGTGGCCCGTTGCAAGGGACAATTGTTTGCTTAAATAATGAAGCCTACATACTACACTACTCTTAACGCTGCTGTGTGGATAATATATACTAATAATTACATCTAACGATTTGCTCAACTTGTCTTTGGATATTACTATGGAATTATTTAGATATTTTTCGTCATACTAATTAATTATTGGTACAAGTCGTCGAACTGATTGCTAATATTATATAGAAAATATCTTGTAATTGTAGTAATTTAAAATTAAAATCCAACTTTTATATTCCTATTCCTATTACATAAACGTCTCGTAGATTTTTAAATATAATAGTTCTATCCCACGGTTAACTACCCGTAAACAAGAAGTTTTAAAGAAATGCACCCAAAACACGAAAAAGACGGCGCTAATCACTTCGCCAAGTTCCACGAAGTTTACACTTTATGATAATAATAATTCACGTACGGGACAAGTTGGAACTTGGCAACTACGCTCATATATCGCGTTTTACCATCTATTGCACCCTTATTTATGTTATGCGCTTCTGAGTAAATTGTCGGTGCTTAGTTTCTGAACTCAATTCTAGTCTTAACGCTTCAGTAGATAGATATCTGCTCGTGAAGAGATGAAATTAAGTTTACAGACGACTAGTTGTGAAGTTAATTAGTGTTTTAGAAACTGATAGGTACGGATTAGGAGATAAGCTACATCCGTCTGTTTCAAATAACTCTAACGGGCGCACTCAGAGTCTCTTAATGGTTAATTAAATCGCTCCTTAGTACACACAATACAAATATACCAAGGAGCAATTTAAGTTATCGTTAAATGACTCTGAGTGCGGCCGTAAGGATGTCATCTATAAAGCTCACTTAGCCTTGGTCTTGGCTCAGACAACAGTTAAATGTCGTCATGAAATACTGAAGATACTGGTTCCTGAGGATACTGTCTTGTCATCGTGTGTTGTCATGTTGTTCAATGCATTCTGTTCGTTATCAGCGCGGTGCAGTCTGCAGCTGATCAGCTAATTGATTCCGCAGCCCGCGGCTCCGCTGGCTTCACCAATACAACCACTATAATCACTGATATTGGAACGAAGTTCCTTATCGCGCGTTATGAAAGGGGACTAGACGGAAAATTTTCTTACGAAAAATTGCCACGATACTTTTTGAAGTGATTCAGAGAGTTTTACGGAGATGGCGCTGTACAACTTTCTGAATCACGCTAGCGTTCAGAAAGTTGTACAGCGCCATCTCTGTAAAACTTTCTGAATCACTTCAAAAAACAATACTTAAATCGAAAGGAACTTCGTTCCATCCGGGTGTCCCTTGACACCTCTCAAGTTTTTTATTATTACTGTACTAGCGCTCAAACCACGGCATTGCACGCATTTTCCGGAATAATCAGTACTCTTTGTTCTATTCCACATTATGGACATCCTGTGTGCTTTTCATGAAGATCCGTTTAGTAGTTTTTTCGCGAAAACAAAGTTCACATTGCATGTAAAATGTTTGGTGTCCGTGATTATATTTTTTGTTTATTTATGTAATCAGCTTATGTACTGTAACAATAAGTTAAGTCCGGTTTATACGTATTAAGTAGTTAAATAGATAACAAAATTTTCCGCGTCCAAACGTAATAATTTTGTAAAGCTCTTTAGTTCATACAATTCTTCACAACCTACTTAATTACTTAAGCGTTTCACTTAACTTTTAAACTAAAAAGTGCTTGTCCAAACGTGATAAGTGATAAGTTCCGCCCACCTACTGAACAGAAATTAGAAAAATTTCTGAATTACTTTTTTACTAGCGTAATAAATTTTAACTACTAAATTGTTCGTTTACACGTATTAATTTACTTAAAATTTAGTTATCTACTTAACTACTTAATACGTGTAAACCGAAAATTAAAGTCTGCCAAACTGAGAGCCAGTTTGACCGCAGTAGTTCGCGTGGATTACTTTATTATACTATGTTAAAATAATATAATTTTATGCATGTATATTATAGTATGTATTTATGTAATTATGTATCTAGCAAGCAATTTGAATATGTTGTGGATATTGTTTGCTTAATACCCCACAAATGATAAAACGGTCAGAGCTCTAAATTTTCTTCTTTACGATAACCCTTTGATGGGATAAGTTTCCCTCTGTAATTCCTTTGTTCCTCAAATTAAATTTTATTTTTTTCTGTTCCTTGTAAAAGTTTATGCCAACGAGCTGTCTTATCGTAAAAAAGGAATTGATGTGAAAATAGGAATAAAAGTTACGTCACTTCAAGCGTTTTTACTTGTTTTTCAAATTAGCAATTTCAAAAGAGTCCGATTATTAATATTTTATTTAGAGAAATAAGAATTTTTATTTTTTACCGACTTGTAGCTGAAATATCGCGTTTGAGATTTTTGGTTGGATGCCTGAATAGGGACGAGTTGAAGGGATGGATTAAGACATAGATTATGTTTATAAAGTAACATATGTACATTCATTCTTTTCTCTTCGTTCTTGGGCCACAAGGTATACATAGTTGGTGCTTTTGATGTCCAGTGCATCATCATCACATCAGTATCATCAAGGACACCAACCATCATGACCATTTACCATCAGGTGGATCGACAGTAGCCTGAACCCTAGTTGGTAAAGATCCTGCCTGCGAAGCGAGGAGTCCCGGGTTTGACTCCCGGCTGGGGAAGACGTTTATGTGACAAATTATTTATTTGTAGGTAGAGGGGTTATGGGTGTTACAGTGATGTGTTATTCACGTTGTCCAAGGCACCCTCGACACAGAATACTGTGGGGTTTGAGTATGAAATCGTTTATTTGTTTTACTTTAATTTTAATGTAGGAATTTAGTCTATCAGGATATTTAATAGTATTATAATATGGACCATGCCTTTGTGTGTACTCGTAAAGATATACGTAGAATAAAAATTTATTTTTCTAACCCTATTATGAACCCTTTTTAAGACCCATAAAAGTTGAAACACGGACGGAATTCCCAATGTGATTTCCGTTGTGATCCTGCTTCTGATTACCATAGAAATCCCCTTTCTGATTCAATTTATAAACTAGCACTAGCTATGCAGGCAGAGAAAAATTCCCTATGTTGTCACTTCATTAATGGAGTTAGTAAATTAGCGAGAATGGTTGCTTAAACAACTTTAAATCATTATATATCCTAAACTGTTATTTAAAATAAACAATGATGAAAGAAATCTAAAAATCATTTTTGAACGATATCCCATTCGACAGGTTTTAAGAAAAAAAATAAAAAAAATTTGAAGACAATATTGCGCCAAAAATCGGCCATTTTTTTTTCAATTTTGATATACTCAGTGCCATTCTCACAATTAAGACGAATCTAACGGCATCTCTCAAGCTGAAATCAATCAAGCCGATTAGGCTACAGAGCGTGTCAAAGAAATTTACATATATACATATACTCTAAAAACATTAACCCTCTTTCTGGTGTAGTTGGGTAAAAAGTAAAATAATTATTAATAAGTTATGTAACTTAACATTATATAAGAATATATTGGTAATATTATTATTAGATTCGGAAACGAAACCTTGTACGCGATAAGTAATAATAGCTGAAGCAGTTAGCTACGAGTATATAAATAAAGAAGCGTTTAAATTGCTTCCGGATATCACCGGCAGTAATATTCCTATTAGTGCGTTTTTGTTAAGCGGATATAAGCATAAAAAGCTATAGGAAGCTTTTCCAAGCTCGCTTAAAAGCTCGCTGCTGTACCGGCGTTATTACTGTAATCATTTCCTGAACAACTAGGATTGGTTTTATTTTCAAATGGAGTTCTTAAGTTATTCATTGATTTTTGAAAAAAAGAAGCATAATTTAGGTTTTTTAACCATGTTTGGTTTCGTATGAAGAGTTGCTGTTGGTTATTTCGGCCTTTATAACTTCACAGTTTTATTATAAACCTGTTTAGCCTTTTTAGGGTTCCGTAGTCAAAATGGAACCCTCATAGTTTCTTCATATGTGACCGTCCGTCTGCAGCATAGCGCAGAGTCCCTTAATTTGGTATCATGGTTATATACATTTTACGTCACGTTTTTAGCCTCTGTGTACCTTATTTATCTGACCACGGCGGAGCCAAAATTTACATTTTTGCTACGATTCAAGCATGTCACGTTTGTATGTATGTCCATCTGTTCCCAAATAAATTCTTAACTACTTCATAATTTGACAAATGAGGGATAGATAGAAGCGCCTTGATTGGTCCATGGTAATTGCAAACTAGCACTCTGCCTGCAATTTTGCTCGCCTTTTTTTGGAATAATAACTATCCTGTATGTTATTCCAGAGAATGGCCTAAAAGTGGTCTGTTCGCTAAATTTCACGAAAATCAGTTCAGTAGATTTTGCCGTACGGTACGATATCCTAAAAAGTTTCTTTTTTCGTATACATAATTTATTATAGAAATGTAGGTACAACACCGCAACTTGCTGTCATCAGTATCATCCGACGCCATACAATGTTTCCCATACTACTTACATATTAATTTTGATATTCAAATTCCATCCCGAATTGTTTCCGCTCCGAATATATCCCGTCATTCGGTGCAGGGCACAAAAGGCGCGGCAAAAACAGCCAAAGCAATATCCAGTGATTCCCCGGGGCAGTTACCGATTGGACAAATGGCCGTGTAAAGATACAACTACCGGGTTTAAAAAGTCGACTCTAATACTTTGAAATAGCGTTCGAAATCCATCGCAGTGTCTGAAAACTTTTGTCACTCAAATGGATTACCTGAAATTTATCTCTATGATGAAGCGCGTAAGGGTTATGGGGAAGGTAAATGTGATGAGATGTCTATCAGCTATCCGATGGATAGGTGAGCTTTGTTGACAACATCCGTGACTGTCTCTGCTCTCGTATAGCTTAACCGTTTTTGTATAGAAAATACGGATATTTTCAAAGCCTTCTATTAAGGCTGGAAATGGCGGATTACCTCCGGATTATAATTAAATTTAAGTTTTGTAGCTTCACTACAATAGGGATGTTGACAATAATGAGGTATCTATACTAATATTATAAAGAGGAAAGATTTGATTGTTTCTTTGCATTGAATAGGTTCCGGAACTACCGAACCGATTTGAAAAATTCTTTCAGTGTTGGAAAGCTACACTATCCCCGGGTGACATAGGCAATATATTTTTTCACTATTTTTCCCGAAGCGAAGCGAGGGCGATTTCCTAGTAGATTAATATAAATTTATGTTTAAAGTATTAGTGGTAACATTAGTATTGAATATCGGATATTGACGTCACGTGACGTTTTTGGTGGGAAAGGAGAATGCCCATGGCCAGTACTCTTAAAAAAATAATTGTGTCACAATGATTTTTGGACAAAAAATTTAATTAAAATATTTCAAGTATTTTGCCCTATTTCCTAAAAAATCCTTATTGGGAATAATTTTCTGAAATTAATAAGTAACTTTACTTCCGTTTTACAAAAGAAAACCATTGGGCCATTTATGTTTGGATAAGGGCCAATCAGGAATCTTTTAAGATCCTTCGGGCCAATAGGTAGCATTGATTCGATTATAATTATGATACAACAGTTAAGCCGGGTCCATACGCTTGGCAAACAATGGCAAACAGCAAACAACAAACACGAACATGTGGATAGGTGTTTGTACCTGTTTGCCAGTTGTTGTTTGTGTTCGCCACTGATCGGCATCGTTGTCGGTTTTCCTTCACAAATCAAAGGATGTTCGGCAAACAGTTTGCGTTGTGTCCAAACGCTTGGTAACAATCATTACTAAACGAGAGCTTGAGCTGAAAAAACAATGACTGATTGGTCTGAAGATATAATTCTTACGTTCTTAGAAGCATATCAAAATGAGCCATGTATTTGGAATCCTAAACATGAGAATTAATAGGCATAAAGTTAATGATGCATGGACGCGGATAAGTATTATTGTAAATAAAAATAATTTTGGTCATCCACCACCGCCTTCGTTTTCTTGATTTTCTCTTTTTTATTTGATTTTGTTTTTATTTAAAGTAAAAGAAGGTCAACCCAAAAGCAATCGCTGCAACAAGTTCGTCGTCCGCCATGTTCGTCTGTTTGGAATAGACTGACATGTTCGCCAAATGTGAGGATGCGCTGTTTGAATTGGTGATTGTGATCGGTGTTTGCGGTGTTGCTTGCGGTGTTTGGTGTTTGCGGCAAACACCAAGCGTGTGGACCCGGCATTATAGTATAATATATCCATGACAACAAACTAGATGACGTAAGGGGACTGTCAAATGAATTATTTTTTTACAGAAAATTATTATAATCAGCCAGGAGTAATAGTGTTCTGTGATTATAATACATTACAAACTTCATGGTGTTTGGGGACTGTCAAATGAATTTGAAACTTAAAAGATCGACATTACATACGCAATCGACTTTAATACGCCCGCATAGAGTCCATATTACTGTGAGTTTACTATAACCTAAATACAAATTAATTTTGTTTAAAATCTCTTATTTCCTAATATTAACATTGACTAAACTTAGTATGTGTAATTTATTAAGATAACATAATCAAATAAAGGTATTTTTATTAAGACACAAAAATGTTAAAGTCAGTACATTTCTCCATACTAAATGGGCATTCTCCTTTGATAATGATTTTTATTTATCAATTTTTGTTTTTTAATAAAATATTATTATTTTTATAATATTTTTTTCGTGAATATTGAGGTTCTATCTATAAAATAAAATTGAATCCTAAAATTAGTCAAAATCCCTATTATGTACTACTATGTATCCTGTTGTTTTACTAGCGCTTTGCCCGCGGTTTTGCCCGCGTTTTCCGGGATATGTTATTCCAGATCACGGTATCGTTACACACGCAGCCTCATACTGGGATTCCCTATGTCGTGGGTGCCATGGACAACACACAAAGACAAGAACACAGACCAGATTGAAAAGAGAAATACAAACTCATCATTCAAATTTCTGCTTCGCTGGGAATCGAACCCATGACCCTTGGCACGGCGGTTCGGCATGGTAAACATTACGCCAGACGGGTCCTCAATCATTTTTTTTCTTTTGTGGTATATAGTGTCACTAAAGTCTATTGGCAACGGTTACCACTAACCATCAGGCATCTTTTCTTCTCATTTTTTATACAAATAAAAAATAAAATTCGAAATACATCTATGCGGACCACCGTTAAACTTCCACAATACTGCTAATAAAAACTGTTACTTGATTCAACATCAAGTAACTCAGTCAAAGAGGGCAAGCTTCAAGGTACCTGAAGACGGATTACGTAATATTGGATGAATATCTGCTCTCTATCATTGGTCGAAGTTACACACCGACACCCTACGAGTGACTACTAATCTGAAAGTCAACGTCAATCAGACCTATGATTGGTCGAAATTGTTCATAGAATGTCACGTGATCGATCTTTAGGTATCACTTCGAAGCTTGCAGTCCATATTTATACCCATATAAAGTTCTGGAACTCAGTATACATAAATATTAATTTCAATAACGTTCAAGTTTAAACATGTACCTAACCACAGGCGAGACAACGCCGCACCTGAGCCAGCCTCTCACTTAAAACGTGTTTTGATTTATGCTACTTAAAGATACCTATAAATCTTGTGAAAGGGCGCCCTAATCTACGTCGGGGCTTATGACTGTATATTAATATCCCGAAGGTCAAAGGACTATCGAAAGATGAAAGTCGATGCGGTCAATGGACGTAACCCGAGCTCATTAAGTCTTGAAGCGAAATAGGGCGTTAAGTTTTGTTTTGTGTTCATGGCTTATAACTAACGAATCAGTGGTTGGAGTCGAGATCCTTGGCTTGTGAGTCCTAGGTTTGGTTCCTGGAGAAGACTAATTTTTATGTGATCGATAAACTTTCTAGTCTTGGATCGTGAGTTTTTTAAATATCTATATCCATGCTACATACCATAGAGAAATTTTTTGTGAGCACTTGTGAGTGTATAAATTATTAATTATTTGTTTATGCGATACCAAACGATATATATAATAATAGGTGCCAAGTTTAAACAATTTTTTATTGTTATAATTTTTGGTAATTTACTCCTATTGTGTGTTATCAGTATTTTTAAACAAATATGTATGTGTTGTGTTTTGTCAATCCAAATTATGTGAATGTAATAAAATAAATTAAATAGACTAGCATTATTTATATTGCACAAAAATAAACGATTTTTATGTGGCTTAAATATTTAAAAAAAAAACAAAGTAAATCGGATTACTTTTACGATTTATGATTCAAACTTGTTTACCATGCTGGTCTATACATAGTTAACTAAAACTAGTTTCTTTTTGTAATAATGTTCTCAACTTCATTGCCACGCAAATCCGCCATTTTTTACTAAATGTATCGTAGCAAGTTACGTAGCTAACCGCTACGCGTCTACGCCGTAGCTCAATACATCATTACTAATGTACTGGTGTAATTAAGTTAATGAATTTATACACAAACTCATGCTTTTGCGTTCGCTTTGATTTATTAAGGGCAATCTCGTATATCGTAATTGTATGTGTGTGTGATATATTAAAGTTATTTATTTAAATTCGTGTTAGACCCGCTTAGAACTTTGTAACTTTACTTACTGCATGAAATAGAGACGGAATAAGTTAATATCTAATACCTTTAAACGAGAAATTTTTGTATATATGTGTATTGTATATTATATTTTCTGAATCTCGGAAAGGGCTCCGAAGATTTTCATGAAATTTAGTGTTTCGGGGGCGATAAATCGATCTAGCTAGTATTTATTTTTAGAAAATGTCATTTAATCCGTGTTTTCAGGCAATGAAAAACTGCTACAATAGACTCTTCCTGACATCTATTGGCGAATAGCAACACTAAAGCTACTTCAGTAGATGGCGCTGTTAAGCAACACTAAACCAAACAAAGCTCGGTCATCTGGGTACTACATGTTTAAATGTGATTCAGGATAGATCCTGTTTAGTGATGGTTCACGATGGGTGATCAAAAGTATATCTAAAATAAATATAAAATTAAATAATATTTTGGAATCAGATTTGAATCTTTGAATGTTTTATACATTTATTTACATTAATTTGACTTTTCGTACCTCTTAAAACAATGTTTACAGATGATTTCGTTTAAAATTATTTACTACAAATACATGTTTATATGTTCTAGCAACATTATAACAGAGTAGCTAATGTCCGATCGGTCTTAGGTTGAATTCTTGACCAAGGCAAACATCAATATATTTGACTGAAAATAGTTTTATTTTGGTTCAATGGTTTTGTAATATCACATTTATTCGGAACGTTTTGTTAATAAACAATTACCTGGCTTGCCTAATGATTACCATTCACATAGCCTAAAATAAAAATGGGTAATGAACCCAGAATCGTTTCGATGTATGTCGGTAACTGCTCTCAATTATACGTAACATTCAATGTTCCTGACAAGCCCTTTGTGTCGTTAGGGGGCGCTGTTATGATTTGCCATCAAACCTTCCCAGGGTCCCCTGGCGGACTTATCGAACGTCGGCAACATGTTGAAAGGTAAAGGATTCGGTTGGTTGCTTCATAATGTGGAAATAAAGGTTGTCCTGATTGTGATTGGATTGGGGCCGTGATCGCTTTGTTTCGTGCGTGATAAGGTAATGTGGTAAAAAGGACGAATATTATATCAAATATACGCACGTTATACGTAAAACGTCATACGAAATTTGGAATGGATATAGCCTATTCCCTGGATTAACACATAGGATAATTTTTATCCCGGGAAAGTTCAGGGCTCCCGCGGGATTTAAAAAAATCGATATCATATACATCTCATAATAACGACAAGTTGGCTATCAATTTACGAAAAACATGTTTTACAATGCCTTAAGGGATCTTAGCAAATATTTTCAACGTATGAAGTCGCGGGTAACAGCTAGTTAAATTATAAAGCTGAACTGGCGGTCTATTATGAACTTATAAGTCCAGCCAAGTTCCAGTGTAAACGTCAAATTCGTGTTACGAAAGCGGTCACGTGACACTTTTTAGCCAATCATACGTCGTTTAAAGTCCGAGAAATGAATTGCCTGGAACATGAATGGTTTTATTAAAGTTCATAATAGGCCTGCTGAACTGACAACTGGTAGGCACAGTCCTTCAACCGACTTCAAATGAAAACAGCGGACAAATTAAATAACAGAACAGCTGAAAATGTCAACTTTTTCCGGGGTTTAAATGCAGGTAACGTGTTATTAATTCTAAAATATTTTCACACACAAAGTCACGCCGACTCCGTTGACTGGCGCTATAACGTATTTTACTCGAGTAGGTGAGAAAAATAAGGTCTGAGGCACGCGGTGGGTTGAACTCGACAATGCGAGATAACAGGAATTTGTGGAACAACAACATTTTTATTGTTTCACCGGAAAGGTATTGGTACTATTTTGTTTTAGTGCCTAGAATACTTCAGTGCACTGTCCTAAGGTTTGTGATACTGTCAACCGTACTAGTAGTTTGGTTAGTTTCAAGGCAATCGTCACCTTTTTTGGTGGGTAGTGTACAGATTATTCAGCGAACTAACGTAATTTCAAAATCGACATTAACATTAGCCGTTTTATATGGCTTTTTAATTTTTTTAGTGACACATATCGCAAAAAAATTAGGTATATGAAATTAAATTTTTCGTATCAACAAAGAGTCAATCAGTCATCCTGTCATTTTAATGTTGACTGAGCAAGTCCAAGTGTATATTTGTTTCATAGAAAATGACGGATCCGAGTAATCACGATATTGTATGATGTCGTGTGTCATCCTTGTTCACACCTACGACCAATGATCATGTCTTTGTCGTCGCGCTAGTGCTCGTTGATTATTAAAATTTAATACCTTTAAACGAGCAATTATTGTATATATATATAAATATTTTCTGAATCTCGGAAACGGCTTCAAAGATTTTCATGTTTAGTATGCGGGGGGTTTCGGGGGCGATAAATCGATCTAGGTAGGATTCATTTTTAGAAAATGTCGTTTTATCCGTGTTTTCAGGCAGTGAAAAAATGCTACAATAGACTCTTCCCGACATCTATTGGCGAGTAGAAACACTACGTTGTACAACACTAAACCGAGCAAAGCTTGGTCATCCGAGTACTAAAATTAAAAGTCGATGGTATTTCATCGCTGGCGTGCTGATCAGTTCCGCCAATGTTTTCCCACATGCATTATATCTTTCCACACAACAAAATTGGGGTTTGTCAACACTGACAGCGCGAGATTACGGTGAATTTTTGACAAATAATTTCCTGTCTCGTAATAAATTCGGGCGCTTTTGAAGTATGCTCCTGCGTGCCGCGTGGAATTCTCGTTATGGTCAAATATTTTGTCACGAAAGCGAGAGATAGCGAGGAAATGAATTTACACCTTTAATAATGTCGAAATATAAAAGTCGTGCAATCTATGTTATGTTTTGTTTCACACAGCACATTTTTAACTGTTATATATCATTCTAGTTCAGGAACAATATCTACGTCTCCTGAACAGACAACTGCCACTTTTGAATAATTGGCTACGATAGTTTTTGACAAACATGGTTCTTAATTCATGTTGTTTATCCATGCTTTATTGTGTGCACTCGCACCAGAAGCTATCCAGCTTTTATGTTGAGTACACGTGTATGTAGTTCTTTATTATGTACTGGGTCTGGGTGAGTAACACGAAGATATTGGTAACAGTTTATGAAAAGGCAAAACCGTCGTGTTTCTAAACTTAGGTTAATAGTATAGTTTAATAACTAAGTACACGGTTTTTTGGTTTTGGTGTTAATCGTTAAGGAGTTCTTTCGGCTAATTGGCTAACATTTAAATATAGGCAGAATTACTTTCACCCAAAAATATTGAATATTAAATGGGTTTGCTATCTTCATATTACTTATAAGTAAGTCCACTAACGGAACCTATAAAGGAAATGTACCTCAAACACTGCATAAGGTAGAGACTACGAGCTAAATCAACTAGTGTCAGCGTGTAGAGTCAATATCAATGATTCATGAGCTCTACGAATAGGAAAATTTCAATCACATTTGTAGCACTGCGTAGCGATATGTAGAGCGTAGAGCTACGAAGAGCTACGGTGTAGAGCATACTCATAGCTTTTATTGGAAATCTAAGTGCTTACGCCTCAGTTCAGAGTTCAGTTACTTTAATCGCTCTTTAGTAAAGAATCAGCATACAAATTCTGTGGATCTGTGGTTCAAAGGAGCGATTTAAGTAACCGTTAGTGACTCTAAGTTGGTGCGTTGGTGATGGTTATTATAGTTGTATTTAGTACGTTAGTTGAGGACAAAACTTTTAACTGTACTGAAAACTAGTAATCGACATATGTTACGTGGCTGCTAAATTTACCTAGATTATGTAGTTTATGGCGATTTATGATTTGAATTATTGTATAAAATGATCTACAGGTAACTTTATTAAATTCCAACATCTTCCATTTAGTAAATCTGAATAATATAGACAGTAAACTTACAAGCAATCATGTACGAGTGAATTTTGTACATTTTTAAAAAGTTTACCAAAAAATATGCTTCGCGGCGTATTTATAGGCAAAAAAAAAATTAATAACTCTCATCAAGCTATCGTTCAACATGGCGACGGAATATTTGGATAACTCAATCCCAGCTTAAGGCTATCTCATCTTGGAACAAAACAGTAATAAAAGATCGATTAGTAGTCAACCCGTCGGCCTCAATAACTGTCTCGTTTGTCAAATTTTATGGTGGATCCAATCCAGTGGTCTTTGGGGATTACCACCTTCTATCCACAAAGGTTCGGTATGATTAATTATAAGTACAACTACTTTAGTGTTGTTCTACTTTAGATATTTCAAAAACCTTTGGGTAAACATAACAACGCCTAAAGATTAATATTTTAGGACCTCTCAACTGTGGCGGCCATATTGACGCTAATGTGTGCATTTACACAAAATTGACAAATTGACAAAGTGACCTGCAAGTTGATAATCAGAAGACTGGTAGCAGTTACGTATGTACAAAGTACGAGGTGATATTGATAGCCTCGTAGAGGCATTGGCCTCTATTGTAATAATTTGTATTTAATTCTAAGTGATGTTTTGTAAGTTTTTACGAATAGATACTGATAGAATGCTTGATATAAACGAGTAACTAAACCTTTTTACTCGGCTATGCCGATGCAAAGAGGAGGGTTACGATGTCAGCCATTATTATTGTTTGTTGTTTTACATAAAATAATAGAAATAAATAAAGAGGTATTGGCATAAACTTTTAATTCTTGTTGACGCTTGATGTTGTGGATATCATAGACATTACGCTACGAGGAACAGAAATACCCAAAAATATAAATATAGGCTTTAGGAATCTTATTCTATAAAAGTGTTTTTATAAAACCTATTTTGAATACAAAATATTCCAGTGTGAATTGTAATAGCCCCAGACCCTTCATTCAAGGTCCATGAGTCTTCAGCGCAATAAGGTTAGCAATTCACAGCAAAAACGTTATCCCACATATTTTTTGTTTCAAATTCAAAGTAAATCGTAACGTGATTGACGGTTCTGTGTTAACGAATAAGGTGAAACCCTCAGACCGGGTCGAAGCACTGATTCCTCGTTATTGATGGACCAGGGATTACTCGGTCCTAAGGCCTCCAGTGATTGATATTCGGTCGTTGAAATATTTTATGTAGTCGTAATCATTATTTTTTTGGCGGTTAGACCGTTATTGTCCTGATCTAATATTACTTCTATATAACTCATTAAAGTGACAATAACACCGTTCTTTTTGAATTATGACCACCGATAAAATATTTTCTTGGATTTTACAACGTAAAATATAATTTCAAAGTTAGTTAATATGTGCCATATTTGAATTCTAGTATATTTAAATTTGCTTTGAATTTAATGCTCATAATGGAATTTCTAAGCGTTTTCGTGTAATTTCGTCTAAATAAACACAGAAATAAATGTTATCTTTTCGGTAATAAAGCTTGTTAGCTTATTTAATAATAGAACTAAGATACATATTATGTAATTTCAAAGATATTTTCAAATTATTAGCCAGTGAATTTATATTATATCCAATATCTCGGAATTCTCATACAATATTTCTCCTAATAACTCATCCCCAATTTCACCCTTTCAACGCTTCGAATATCTAAAATTACTCATCCAAAGAATCCACTGTTTAAATTTCTCGAAGCTTCGATCAGAATTCCTCCCTTCACATACAAACAGCCATTTAACAAAATTATATTGGTTGAGAGATAATGAAAACAGAAAAAACCAATTAGATGAGGTTAATTTATGATTTTTTTTATTAAATTTTACGAAAGGATTTTGTACCTACAGCGTTTGCTTTCTGATTTAATTAATTTGGCTTTTAATGTAATTTATCGCTCTCCATGGACTCTGGTGTATTCTTCAGGCTCGGGGTGGTTTTTTGGGTTCCTTTCAATTTTTTATCAAATTAACCGATAAACGAGCCGATGAATCTAATGGTAATTGGCAATCGTCTCCCATGAACATTAGAAATGCCTCGGATATCACTAACATGTAGTCGGCAAAAAAGAAGATTTTTTTATTGGAACTCTGACACTGACACACGTAATATACATATACATTTCTCACACCGTGTCCTACGTGGGCGACTCAACGTGAACGCGATCGCAAAGCGATCCGGTGCGATTTCAGTGCGATGCGGTGCGATGCGGCGGCTCTGTCCTACGTGCACGCGAATCGTCCCTTCACCGCCACTGACATCCGCCGCGCCGCTGAAGTTCGCGCGAAAATATCAAACCAACTGATCGCGTTCGCGTCAAATCGCGCCGCGCCGCAGCGCACTCTACGTGCGTTTTGTAACGTAGGACACATCAACACATTTCAACTGTTTGTTGTTTTCGCATCGCGCCGCGTCGCTTCGCGTTCGCGTTGAGTCGCCCACGTAACACCGTGTCCTACGTGGGCGACTCAACGCGAACGCGATCGCGAAGCGATCCGGTGCGATTTCAGTGCGATGCGGTGCGATGCGGCGGCTCTGTCCTACGTGCACGCGAATCGTCCCTTCACCGCCACTGACATCCGCCGCGCCGCTGAAGTTCGCGCGAAAATATCAAACCAACTGATCGCGTTCGCGTCAAATCGCGCCGCGCCGCAACGCACTCTACGTGCGTTTTGTAACGTAGGACACTTCAACACATTTCAACTGTTTGTTGTTTTCGCATCGCGCCGCGTCGCTTCGCGTTCGCGTTGAGTCGCCCACGTAGGACACCGCGTAGGACACGGCGTCAGTTGATTTTAGGAGGGCGGTAGTAAGCTCAACTGGTTATTTACTAAAACGCATCGTCAAATATCGTGTCTACATGAAACATTTTTATGATTTTATGTCAGAACCGTATTCACGTTGGTCAACTCGCTCTTGACTAGTTCGTGCCAAATTGATCAACCCTTTTGCGAGTGAAACGTAAGGAACGTCCGCTATACCTTCGTCAAGGCACATATTTCGTGTGTAAAAGGCACACACTCGTGTAAATCTTTGATTTGGGTATGTCAATATTTCAACGACCTGTAGAACTCGTTAAAATGTTAAAAAAAGATTGTTTTTTCAATATATTTAATAGGGATTTTTAAAGTTTATATAAACAGCTTTATTGAAATAATAATGAACGCAGCAAGGAGTGAAACGTGAATGATTTGGGCATATACAAATGTGTCAAGTAAAAATTTTTTCAGGGTTCCGAACGAAAAACGGAACCATTATAGGATCACTGGTGCGTCTGCGTGCATCGGGCGACCGCCCTTTACAGCCAATTTGCTTCGAAACTGCTGGACCAAATGAGTTGAAATTGACTCATGTGCTTTTTTTGACCCAAAGATGAAATTATAAATAAAACAAATGTATTTAAAAAAAAAATATCGGAATAAAAAAATATATTTTGCAAACCGTATCGTGACATTTCAAATGAAAGAGCCTGTTGTAAAAATCCCAAATATATTTTTTTATAGTTCTACAATGCGTAGTTTTAAAATTAATTAAGAAAGAAAGAAAATTAACGAAGAAAATTGACCATTCCCTTATTTATCTCCGTAACTACTGGGGCTAAAATGTTGACAAAAATACAGAAAATAGTTATTTTCTTATATATTACACGAAAACCTATAAGAAGTCTATGGTATTAAGAAAAAGGGCAAAAATAAATAAAGTACGGAACCCTCTCCAAGCGAGTTCAACTCGCACTTGTCAAGTTTATTTTGACATAAAAGTTGCTTCTACTAAAAACCAAACTCAGACCTTCTTCTCAACGGATTTGTCAAATCCATCACTGTATACCAATTCGGAACATCTTCAAAATAAACATCACCTATTCAAATACGAATCAAACTGTACAAATACCCGTCGACAAGCGAAGTTTACTCATTAACATGTATATTCTTGTTACAGGTGAGTACCAAAACGTTTATCGCATATAAAAACGTAAACACCCCGCCGTTGCCGTGCCCACGCCTCGCGTTATGAAAGGTAAGAAATGCTCCCTAGCTTTCTGCTCATAACTTGGAATAATGGATCTGTTTGAACACGAATGAATAACTGTAAGCGAGAATATTAACTAAGAAAAATATGTTTTAAAAAGTACAACAATATCCTGTGTTGTAAAACAGAAGAATTGTTTAGAAAATAGATAACATTGTTTAATTAAAGTCTACAATATAACAAAAAAGATATGTTTTCTTCGCATTATTGGTTCTTATGATAAAAATTTACTTATGCAGCAATACAATAAACTACAGTGGAAAAGTATGGGTTTCATAATATGGACATGTATATTTGTTGCCTGATATTTAAATTTAATTATAGAAGAAAAATTGAATCACAATACACAGAATAGAAAAATTTATAATAATATAATACCATATTTGTTATGTAATTCATATCCTATTACACTTTATTTCAAACTTTGTCTAAAACCGCTCATAGCTCAGCCGTCGACGGTTAGACGAGTCGTTAACAGTCGATCCTCAAACAAGGGAGGAAGCGGAATTGTGAGCAAATATCGCTCCGGACCGGAGGTGGGCGAAATTAGATTTACGAGTTCGGAATTTTTCGGAACTCATTCCGAGCAAGTTTCGTACGGATCAGTTTCGAATGCTGCCATCCGACGCCAGCATTATCATATAAATGCGGTGTTGACGCAAAAATATGGCGCCGACGGTGCTTTGGTGCGATTGAGGCCTTGTTTCAGAATTGAGGTGTAATATTGAATACAATATTTTGTTATTTTATTTTCTGATCCGCATAATAAATAAAAACTAGTGAAACGGAATTCGGGGAGAAAACAGGTTACGAAAACATTTTAAAAAGGTTCTAAGCTGGCACTTTTATGTCATGAGATACTCTGTAAAGATCTCTAACCAATTTAAACTACATCTACTAGTTCTTGACTACTTTCTTGTAGTATTTATACTACGTTCCTATCTCGAAAAGCGTCTTCATTGCCAGTGCGATTGAGCTTTGTAGTTAGTTGCAAAGCCATCGAAAATACAATTAATCGCATCGACCTAATAAATATTGTAGGTCCTTAATTAATTATTTTATAGCTTAGAGTTAACTTTTATAATTTTATTCTATATTTTGCTTTCAACTAAAAATAGGATAAGTTGATGATCTAATCACTACTTTCAGATTAATTGGCGGACAAACAAAAACACATTCATACGTACATACTTACATACGAGATACTTTTATACACACGTAGTAACTAACAATAGTAGTACTAACATACACTTTTGAAGTCTTAATAGATGATCAAAATAACATAACATTTTGCATTTCAAATAACATAACATAAATTATATATTTGAAGTCAGTTAAAAGTAAGGTTTCTTTGTTGGAAACGGTTCTTTTGTGATTCTGGTGTTACAGGCATGATTGTCGTGTGGTTTATCTACGTTTTAGCGTACGTTAAAAGTGACTGTCGCTATATAAAAAAATATTTTATTACCTTGTTAAGCGAGCATATCGTGTACAGTTTCTCGCTTTCAGTAACACAAGTGCGTTAAAGTTCTGATGACGTGATCCAAATATCACCGTGTTTAAACGCCACCTGGCGGCAAATGAAAGTTTTGCGTACATGATTGATCGTATATTTAATGGGATTTGAGATTTTTTCGTTTCGGAACAATAATTTCGAATATTTCGTTTGTTGAGTTGCGATGTTTGTTTAATGATGAATTTCATGTGTGATCTGATATGTTTTTTCTAACACAGTAATATGTGAGAAACGGTATGTTTTTTGTTGTGAAGGAATAAACGAATTTATTGTGTTTTCAATTGAAATAGGTCATAGTGTCACGATTTACACGGAGTGTTTGTGTAATGACAATATTTTAATTTTTTAATGAGTCAGTCGGTTTCATAGACTGACTTATTCATTCATATACACTCATTCACTCATTACGCTTACGTTATTTAATTTGGAAACAGTAATAGT
The DNA here is from genome assembly GCA_963932265.1 of Thymelicus lineola. NCBI lineage: Eukaryota > Metazoa > Arthropoda > Insecta > Lepidoptera > Hesperiidae > Thymelicus > Thymelicus lineola. The sequence goes on from OZ010695.1 coordinate 405,448, forward strand.
TGATAGTGAGACTGTGCCTTAAACGATCACCAGTTTAAGCAAACATCGCCCTAAACGGAGCCACAGTTTTATACCAATTGTTTCCGGGAATAATAAAAATATCTACCCTGTGGCGGGATTAGCGCGAATAGTTCGGGGTTGAGGCAATCGGGTACCCTACAACCGTACCCAGGGTAGGGGAGGGGTATTTATAAAGCCGACTTGGGAATTATTTCTGCGCTGCACACCAAATATTGTATTGATATTATTATTGGTTTTCCTGTTCATTGCTGAAAGGTGAATTGCTGAGTTTTTTTTATAATAGATATAGTATGAAGATTTGGTAATATTATTATATAGATATTGATATAATATCGTAGCTCTATGCGATATTGCACATCATTTTTTCATACAAACTGGAGCGACGTCTAATGACGTTGTGCAACTAGCTAATGATTCAGTTTACTTCTGTTAAACTTTCTAATTGATGCGCCGTGACAAATTGATGACGTCTACACGACGTATAGTGACGTTGTGCGCCTCCCGTCAAGACGGAATGCCATTGAAGATGGTAAAAAAATCTGTGCACAATAATCAAACTTACTTTCTTTTCTTCTCTCTTTCTTGGCCGGCAACGCATCAGTGATGCCTTTGGTGTTGCTGATGTCCATGGGCGACGATAGCCACTTACCATCAGGTGGATCGTCAGCTCGTTTGCCGGCTATTTTCATAAAAAAAACTTTGAAATATTAGTATGGCCAGACACCATTCATTGACGTAATCCATAAATCGAGTTTTGTATGGACGTGATAATATGGTGTGACACGTTATATCTATCAAACTTGACGTACATATACGTTGTTCGCATGAAAGTGTTAACGTATCCAAAAGTTTAATGATATCATCTTTCTAATATTTTATAATTATCTGGGAATTTTCTGTTTGTTCGTATCATGCCTAAACGGTTGAACGTATTCAGATGAAGTGATGAAGATGAATATACTGGTATCCTGTTATTATTTTATAAGTTAGTACTTAAAAATCCCGCCTAGTGGCGCTGAATTGCATGGTCATAGTAAAACAGTCAATTAGTATGGCAAAGTATATGAAGAAACTGGCAAGCATAACGATAACCCAACATGCTTCTATTAAGAAATTAAAATACATATTTCTTTATTATCGTAAGGCAGCACTAATGCCAAGTGCGTTTATTAAAGTACCATAATGGGACGTAGTCACGACATAACGCTGAGTAACTATTTCATATAAATAAGATACACAAGACAGTCTGTAATTAGTCGTTAATTAGATATCCTACGAATCCTACTTCCTATCTTACTTTCTAGCATTGAAGAATAATGTCATAGAACAGACATTTCAAATAAAAATTTAAAAAAATGTCAAAATTGAGCCCCTGTTCTCCTTTCAAAATTGAACGAATCCATTTTTTTCAAAGTCAAAATATTTTATTCATATAGGTATCATTGATACACTTATGCACGTCATTTTGTCAGATATACCTTGATCTGGAATAACATTACTTATTATCCCGGAAAACGGGGGCAAAGCCGCATACAGAGCGCTAGTAACTCTATAACTGTATCTATGTACCTATCAATTCCAGCTATACCACATGTACAGTCGGCAAAGGAATTCAGTATGCAGGGCATGATTCTAAAACCCTCTGCAATGTTTAATATTACATTATTATCATAGTCAAATCATACCTTACATATATCATTTAACATTGATGATAATACAATCTGCAATATCAATTTACAGAAGGTTTTATATGCCCTGCATACTTAATTCCGTTGCCGACTGTACATGACGTCGCAGTGAAACTCTACATGAAGTAAACTCGTCAGAGGAATTGCTCGACAACTCTCAGCGAAGACAAACAGAACTTCGACAGCTGATCACCTGTGAGTTAGATCGGTGTTCCAATACCGCCTGTGTTCGATAATACCGCCTGTGTTAGCTCTCTGTAAGCGTGGAGCCATAAGTTTAACCATTATAACGTAAGTGGTTGTTTGCTCTAACAGGCTTCAGCTAGTTTTAACTGGATTTTAGAGTTGTGTGCTTTTTGAACGGTTTTATTTAGTAAGCTTTTATTATGTAAGCTCTGTTTTTGTGGGCCAAAATATGTTGCAAGCTTAATTAACCCTACTTCATTTACTGTTGCATTTAAAATGGTCTGCTATGATATTCGTTTAAATTCAAACTCTTTCATACAACAACATCGGTTTCGTAATCGGTACCCCAATGTCCGGTTAGGGTTTTTAGTAAATCTGATTTTATACAGCCAATAACTATTGAAACTCGACATTTTATATCGCAAATCTACAACTTTGACCAGTGTTAGCAGAACTTAAAAAAAATTCATGAGAAACATTTATTACACTTACCTAATAAGTAGGCACAATAGTTGGGCTTAATGCTAACATAGTCTTGCACCTAACCAATGGCCGTACGTAAATCTGTATATATTTTTATTTTTAAAAGATGTGCTGAGGAGTTTCTTCACGGCGTTTCTTCTCCTCCATGACAAAACACCTTTCCGAAAAGCTGGTAGATTAAAAAAATGATGTACATACGTGTATCAATGATACCTATATGAATAAATTATTTTGAATTTTTAATGGCGATAAAAATATGGTCTTAGTAACAAACCGCAGCAACTAAATCGCTTCAATAAGCAAAACTTCCTCCAGTTTCCTCAAACAGTCTCTGATCACCTGAGTGAGTTAGCGGTGACGTCACACGAGAGCATTCTGTTTGAACAAGCTGCAGGCTGCGGTGGAAATGTTTGTTTGGCATGTTTTTATGTAACTTGCCAGCGAGTGGGAATCACTGCAAATATTAGTAGCGTCTGCGTGTAATGCGATGTTCAGTTTTTCATTATCAAGTAGCAAAATATGGTATAACCTGTATTATATTAAACCAATAATCTTCCAGTAACATTACTTTTAATCTTTGGCTTGTATTTTGTCTATATTTTAAATCACAATAAACCAAATGCGAATAATAACAAACAAATTAAGATTATTTTAGTTATATAAAAACAATGTTATTACTTAACTTTTCAAGAAGAAACTATTTGAAAATTTTGAAGAAGTAAACCGAATTTTGATTATAATTGCCGACAAAATGTCATACATTTAATATGACATTTTGCCTCAGATTGATATTAGACAACAGAATGCTCAGCCTAATGATCAGCCTAATTTTACCTTAAATAGCTAAATAAAAACAAACAATATATTACAAATGAAATAATACATTTTATAACACCTCTATATATAAATTAAATTTGTAAATTTATTTACGTTCACGTAAACTACTGTACTTCTATACGAGTACTGGTACATTGAACTACGAGTGTTTCTTTGTAATGGCAATATTTCTCACGGAAGAATTGAGTAAGAATAGACAACTCCTTGTGGCACAGACGTAAATTAGACAGATATTTTGAAGAGTGGGTTTGACGTTAACTTTTAATACGTATAAAATTGGCCTAACACATGGCATGCTATGATATGGTTGATGGTGCAAGGCAGAATACGACCTTAGAACATTGGGTTGGGGTCTTGTTTGAGGTTATCGTATTTGTAATGATGATATTATTATTTTACGTTTAGATATAATGTTTCGTTGCAAGAAATTTTGAACTGAACAGGAGAAAAAGTCAACTTTTAACAATAATTATATTACAAATGTATTTTGGATCCCTTTGGTTCATATTAAAAATATACATGTATGACGTAATGAAGCTTTTAAAAAAACTACCCAGCTCGTAACATTATCAAAGGTATATAGCTATAGGTATCACTGTGAGCGTGAGAGTGTTCACTTATTATATTTTCCTGTAAGTGTGTGTAACTCACTCGTAGCACGTACGTAGTACGAGTTTCCCCTTTTCATAGTTCGTAAAATATTGTCCGAGTAGCGGGCGAGCGCTTATTGAATTATCTGCTTATCTGCGCCATTGTAGTAAGTTTTAATGAATGGCCCTCGTAGCTTGTGCAAGCTTATGAGCCTGGAAGTGGACGGGTCACTCGCTTATTTAGTTATGACTTACTTTCTTATGTAAGTAACCAACAAACTATGATCTGACCTGATTGGTAATTACAGCCAGTATTTTTTGTGTAAAAATGCAGAGTAATACAGGTGAAGGTAATATAAAATGTGTAAAAATGTAAACGGGTATTCACGATTTTGCTGCCTATCCGGCAATACTCTGAGTGCTCAACAGAACACAATTAGTTGTACCGATGGTTTTACCCCCCACAGCACGAAAGCGTTCAAGAAATTTTCCCCACTAGCGGTCATTCATCCAACAACCGACCGAGCCTTCTGTCGCTTAACTTGGTGATCACTTAGGATACAACAGTACAAGTCACCGGGCTGTAAGTGCGTGACGCCGGGCTAACAGAGCTTATTTCTATCTCACAATAGCATAATATCACAAATGACTTCAACCCATACGCGGCCTACTACTCTCTAGCCCTAGCACTAGCACAGGCACTAATACGAGCACTAGCACAAGCATTAGCACGAGTCTCTCCTCTTGAGGAGACCTAGAGCATACTCCACCCTCCCTGCTTAGTGTTAGTGGCCAACTCAAATGCCAACCCACATATTGTCTTGCAATATAGTACAAAATTTTATATCGCTACTACCGTAGAATATGAGAATTTGCGAACGCTGGCTTTTCAGATTTTCTAAGCATAACGAAGGGTTAAAAACTTGAGTAACTCGTACTCAAAGAATGACAAATAGATTGGTTCGGGCCGTGTCGAGGGAAAAGTTAAATAAGTTGTTGGATAATATCGAACTTGGGATGCGTCGCGTCGCTTCACAGCCTACGTTGATACTTCGATACAAGTTTCTTTGCTGCGAACTTCACTTATTTTTCTTGGCTCCGGTGAATTTTACGAATGCTCCGCGAAGTTCTGAGGTACGGAGTTGGTTGACAATTTTATTGTTTGATGAATAGACGAGCCTATCGGAAGACGGAAAGAAACTTTTTTACTGGCTCTTCGGTATTGCAGCCTACGATTTTACGATTTATTTGAAAGTTGAGGATTGGTTAGGGTAGTAGCCGGGTATCTAGAAATTGGGCCTTAGAGGCCATTCATTAATTACGTAAGGGTCCCGAAGAGAAGGGGGCTCTCAAAATCTTTTCATACCCTTATGTTGTAGGGGGGACGGGGTAAAGCCTTTCTGCTCTTGTTAATGTGCTCTTACATGGGGGTAGAGAGTCAAAAGTAGCCAAAATTGTCATAACGTAATTAATGAATGGCCCCTTACTCGAGATGAGGATAACACTATGTAGAATTTGGATACTCAATAAACCTATAAACATAACAACAAAATCCGAAATTTCAATAGTATTAACAAGTGGCTTCAACCCATTAATGACCCATTACTAGGCATGGGTCTCTCCTCTTGAGGAGGTCTAGAGCATACTCCACCACACTGCTCCAGTGCGGATTAGTGGAGGGGTTAGTGGCCAACCCGAGTGTCGGAAGTTTTCAAACCGCTCGAGGGCCTCCGACATAGCTTAACGACTACGTTATATTAATATGATAAAAACCGGGACCGACGGCTTACGTGCCCTCCGAAGCACGGAAGCGTTCAAGAATTTTTTGCCACTAGCGGTCACCCGTCCAACTACCGACCGCACCCGCTGTTGCTTAACTTCGTCGATCACTTGGGATCGACGCAAGCCGCAGGGCTATGAGCACTTCAAATTAAGAAGTAAACAGTTTAAAAATAAATACATGGTTTTATTCTTTCAATGTTGGTACTAAAGTAATAAAAATAGTGACTGCGCTATCAAACATTAAGGAGTTACTTCTCCTGCAGCAAAACAAATTGTGAGTACTATTCACATGTTAAGGCCATGCTTATCACAAAAATGCATTGTCATCAGAATTAAACGAATAATTATGCTAAATTCTCTCATCTCCTGAAGATATGAGGAAGTAGGTTTAATTAGTCTTGCAGGATGTGACTCACACAAATAGGGTAAGCTAAATAAAACTTTATATTAATTTTATATATTAATTTTTTAATAGAAATTAAAAAAAAACCCGCCTGCTATCAAAAACCTTTCATGATATACCTTTTTGAAATATTTATGGTGAGTTGGTTTTTGATACTTCAAAAATGACATCTCACAACTACCATATTTGTTTTTTTCTTAATTTCACTTATCTAAGAACACTTGGGTTATCAAGACGAATCGAACGATATCTTAATTATATAAATCCATTCAGCGGTTTGGAAGATACGAGGTAATAAACAATATTACATACATACATACATACAAGATACGCGCGAAAAACATAACCTTTCCTGACAGTCGGGTAAAAGACAAAGTAGTACGACTATGATGATCGTTGCCACATCAACACACCTATCCTCGGGCACCAAGTAGCCATAAGACTACGTCAAATTAGTCGTTTAAAGTCTAAAGTTATAACTGAAAAAGCTGCTTTGCATCTACATTGGTGTTTAGCAAATATGCGGCGATATTCACGCTGCAATAACTTTTAATCTTACACAAGGCACAGGCTGAGCCATGTGAGTATAATATAATTATGGCTGGCCCCGTGGGGTATACTACCAGCAGGAAAGGTTGGCTTGTACTCTAGAGGAGAAGCTCTTTTCATCCTAAAATATGTTGCCACTACGAACCATCAAATATTTACTTCACTTCTCCTAAATACTCCTACCATGTCAAAGAGGTTTTAGTAACTTTTAACAGGTTTTATATAAAGGGAAGTGTTCATGGTATGAACATTGATATATTAGAAACTAGATGTATCCGCGACTTTGCCCGCGTAAGAATGATTAAATGTCCAAATCATTTCACGTAAACATGTAACCGGTATAAAATCTTACTCTATTTTTAACTCTGCACATGCACTATCTGTGTGCCAAGTTTTGCCTTATTTCGTGCAATAAACGGCAAGTTCATGCTGGTTATCCAAATATCCAAAATTCCAAACATCGTAACAAACTTTCGCGTTTATAATGTGAGTTGGATGTTAGTAAGAGATACATTGTACACACCAATTTGGAGAACTTGTTCGTCACTTTACATCCAGAAAAGGGGATCCTCAAATTTAAACATCAAAATTGTCATCCAACTTTACAAAATTGCAGCATGACAACGACTTACTAGTGCTTTAAACGGAGTTTTTACGGATCATTAACAGTTGGTACAAATCGCTCCCATCAGACTCGCGACGATTAAGTTTCATCCCAGGCGTTTGAGTTGCACGAACTCGCTAAAGACGGTTTTACACCTTACTGCTCAGTGCTGGCTGAAGAGATGTAACTACGGACAAGTATCAAGATGCATACGTTTGCATACGTATGCATGCAATTTATGTTACGAAAAAAAAATTGTTTTAACTTCGATTTTCAAAATGACATGACGAATGAAAATTTAAAATTAAAATGCCAATTGACGGTACTTTTTCGTACATATGTATATTATCAGAATAATGCCCCTATAACGTGTTTGGATGTGTGTGTCGTTTCATCATTTGACACCTGTACGTTAAGGGCACGAAGTTTACCAGGTAAAGCAATTAAAGGTGTAAGTCAACGTTAAAATTCTTCCGCGTTGCTCAGCCACGTGAAACTTTAAAGATAAACTGTGTTTACGTGACTGAAAACTTACGTTATAAAAGTGAAACTTTAAATTTTTCCAGACATGTATTATGGGCGTCCCGTGAGTTGTGCGAGATGGAACATAGAGATGTACACAAAATTGCTCGGAATATATTGGATTGTGTCTTAAGCTCGCCTCTAGCCAATAGCCTTTTGGACTTTCTATGCTTGAGGTTCGCTTAGGGACTTCATGGTCACCCATGATCAAGTTTCTTTATTAGGGAATTGATTCTTATAGTTCTCGTTCTTCTATTGATAGATGATAAATGTTTCTTGTTCAAAATTAAAAATAATCTATGTTATGCCTATACAAGTTTTTTTTTATCTATCAGCTTTTCGGAAAGGTTCTTGGAGGAGAAGAACATGTCATGCAAGAGATTAAATAAGGAACCAAAAAAGTCCAAACCTCTTTTGTCTATTCTTGAAGTTATGGATGACTGTAACAATGTGCCACTAGATGATCTAAGAAAATTATTGTAAGTAGAATCTCAAACAAGGAATCAAATCAAAGGGAAACTCAATGGACTGGTTTGTTCGCTAGATCGAAGCCTAGATAGTTAAGTGAGGAAGATTATCTGATAATAAAGCAAACAAAGAGACATAATCTTTTGACTTGCCCGTTATCAAAGAAATTGATATGTTCCAATCTGATTTTTGTTACTGGTCATTCATGCTTTGTTACCCATATCTTATAACTATAATATCTTCTTGTTTAACCATGAAATAGGTATTATAGTTTGGATCACATATATCTTCCAAAGAGAAATAAATATTTACATAATGTAGTTAAATATTAAATAGTTTTAATGTACTGTTTATGATGTAATTTTAATAAAAAAATCAAAAATATTTATTCATATAGGTATCACTAATACACTTACGAGTATAAACGCGCGTAAATTTTCAATCTACCAGCTTTTCGGAAAGGTGCTTTTTCAAGGAGGAGAAGAAAAATCACCTTTCCGAAAATCTGAATAATTATGTAGTTAGAATTTTGTTGACTTTCCTTAAGTGAGCCGTTTTGTTCCTATGACGAAATAAATAATTTGCATTTGTCTTAATAAACATTAGATTTTTAATTTCGCTGTTGTAACATTATGTATTATTGTATGCAAAAATGGTTGACTGAACGATTTTAACCACTCGTACACATGGTAGAAAAACGTCACAAGTCACATATTGATCGCCCTAAGCTCCCACTCGAGTTCAGAGCGTGTCGTATCATTAATCACGCATTTCTGCTCCGCTCGTAGAGCAGAACGCTGACGTGCTCACTACAGGTTAGGTACTACGGCCACCGGTAATTCTGTGTCACCGACGCACTAAATGTGATCGATAGGTGCCAACTGCTCTTTGAATGGAAGCGATTTTCGGGGATTTCAAAATCGCGTTTCTTTTTGTTGACATAAAAGTAGAAAACGCAGTCTAGGGCCCGAATTTGACATGTTGAACATCTCAAACAGAATCATGAGATCGTAGGGATCTTGAGATCAGTTAATTAATACGGGCTTACGAGTAGGTGGAGTTTTCTGCAGCGCGACAATGTACTATTAGCTAGTGCAGCCTAAAATGGAACCGATATAATTTTTAATATAGATAATTAAAACTTGTTATTAACTATTACTATTGAAAACATAAAATGGATCTCATCCATTGTTCAGTTTATGTCAACTTATGTTGTTCGACTTTGCTGACCAACGTACAAGGCAATGGCGCCAAGTTGGTTGTTCCTCTGGGCTGTGAACCACATAGCATCCATAATGAATAGATTAATTGTTCCTTAATCATTTGGTTAAACTTATCACCCTCTTAAACAAACGAAACACGGTAAAGATTCAGTTGTCAATTGGGTACTCTGTTTTCTTGTTGGGTCATTAGTAGCTAATATTGCCTTTGGGCTATTATTCTTCTTACTTGCCATCACCGCTAGTAGCCTTATTTGTAGGGGAAGTACGTATGGTTCTTAGATTAAATAAAACCAGACCGAATCCTATCACTATTAAACCTTAAGGTGTAAAATTGTATCAATCTTACACCGCATTTTGCCAATAAACCCGTGTTGATTGATTTACTTGAACATTCAAATCCGGAAAATGGAATAGTTACAATCCCCTTAATATCATTTAAACATAGTAAGAGGCGTCATTATGCGAGAACATCTGCACAATTTTCCGTTTCAACGAGTGATTAATTAAACTCAGCGCTCGGCTCTCAAGTTGGTATTGCCTGAGCCCAGCTGTAGACGTTAAGCTATTAAGTTAAATTAATTTACTGGTCAATGGGCACGTAAATAGTGTGTCGCTTTAAATGCCTTGTTGTCTGACTGATTGAAGATTTGCAGCTCCCAGTTACATGAAATCCGAGTTTTAGAAGAAAATTTTTGTAATAGTTCGCATGGCGAAGTTGCTAGCTATACCCGTTACAGTTGAAAACATTGAAATCAAATGATATGTTAGTATGTAAGTATGGTACTGACAGAATCCTGCTACATCTATAGAATGGCTACTAATTATCAATGGATTTCATTACGAAACCAATTAATTACTTTTTCTCTATTTTGTTATCCCTTACGTCTCATAAACACCCGCTATTTTTATGAGCACTATGATGACCAGTCAGATATATTTGATTTCTTCTGCAGCTTAATACAGTTTTGATATTTCATTAATATTACTTCCTAAGCAAGGTGGGGTTGCTAGTATTTAAATTAATTAGATCGAGATTTAGTCAAAAATAATGTCACACACAAATTAATATTGATTCATACACGTCCTTTATTCTTGACTTTTTGTATAATTTTCTCAAATATTATATCTATGTATAATATTATATCTGAAGTGTGCCAGACTACATTATACCACCGTTTTTGACATTGAGCCTAAAATCTTCGTAAGGATACCATCTGTGCCCAGTCATTAGATTAAATGTTTATGATGAATGGCCTGCTTGAGGAAAAAACAGACGCCCAAAAAGCCGCATTAAATTAAGTTATTTCCAATCGTGAAATTTTAGATAAGGCCTTAACGGATTTAAGTTTGAATCTTCGCTAATGTAACATAAATATACTTAATACCCAGAAGTTGGACAAATAAATCCTGCTTCGACCGGGATTAGTGCCACCCCGCGTTCATAATGGGGCGAGTAAGTTCAGCTATACATCATAGCTTTAAAACTTTGTATCTGCGCCTAGCAGAGGTCGCCTTCTTAAGACCCGCATAGTTTTCTCCAAATAATTACATTAATTGCTTAATGAAGTAGTGTCGGAGAAACTGACTGATGACGTAGAAACAAACGATGATAAGATAGAATCTATTTCCAATCGTAAATTGCTTCTAACATAAGTGTTCATAAGACTCCTGTATCCTACTAATATTATAAATGTGAGAGTTCGTATGGAAGTTTTTTAATCTTTAACTCAAAAACTATTGACTGGATTTTCATGAAAACAACACAAGTAAACCGTGATCATGAATGAGATATATCGTAAATTACTTATTTATTACATGGGGTGCTATGGTCTTAGGAATACCTACAGATCGCTTAAAATCACAATTCCAAAAAAATATACTAATCCTTGTGATATTGAGCCTTATTGTACGCTCTACCACTTCGGAATACTTATATGTATGTATACATAATATGTGTAGTATTTGGTATTACTAGCTAAAATGATTATGGGATATATTAGGGAGCAAAAATGGAACCTACGTTATATGAAATTACCTAAATCAGTTTAAGAACCACCTTCTTGTTTAATACTATGCAGATTTTTCGCCGCCGGTGTTGTTAAGGCGATACGTTTCTTGATTAAATAACATTGTATTTACGGTATACAGAAGATATCTTAGTCGTAATTTGCTATGGTTTTTATTTGAATAGACGAAAATTGTGCAGACGTTTCACTTGATTGTATGTTGTTGCCGTCATACATGGGTATAACCATGGCATCATTGGTGCGTTGAAAGATGAAAGAAAAGAATTAACTGTATATGAATATATAACAAACACTTTTTTAAGCATTTTTACGCTTGTTGTTGGCTCATAGCGATATATGGCTTTGCTTCACATAAGGATAACATTATTAATAATATTATTAGTGGTATATTTCCGTAAAACCTGCCTGACTTGACATTTCCTTCATAATATAATTAACTGAGAATTATAAACAGATACATAATTAAAGTATTAGAAATAGCTTTTATTAAACCATCTTTATCTATTCTACCTCATATCTTTAACATATCTTTGTTTTATAAAATATGTGTTATATTTTTCTGTATATTATTATCATATTTGTGGGCGCGATGAAATATTATTACATGAAATTTCCATATTGTTTTGACGCGAACAGCTTCATGAGCCTCCTCTAATTTGACAGACAGTTCCGCCCTCAGCCGCCTGTAAATACAAATATTGGTATTCATTTGTTGTGTTAATATCAAAATATATAATAAAACATTGTTTTGGTTCACCTAAACATAAAAACTCGATGTTTGTAACTAGAATTTTTTTGAGAAAAACAAAGGTTTTTTGAATTTTTGTCTGCTCCTCTGTTTTAGTGTCTGTTTGCCTTTGCGTTTGTTCTACTTGAAAAACGCCTTGATCGGTTTGGTTGCAGTTTTCACTGATGTACATAGAATCATGTTTGTTTTACTTCAGTCGGATTACAAATAAATAAGGGTTCATTTTTACTACGGAAACCTAAAAATATATGTAAGTTAATTATTGTGATGAGCATAAAATCCAAAACGAAAGTAAATTATTTGAAGTTTAGACACGACGAACGCTGTCGGGTCAACTAGGATAAGATAAGAATGAACAAGGAACTTCCCTGCACAATCGACTATGGGCTTTAGTTTAGTAACGTCAAAAGCATCACCGACTCAAGAAAAAGAAGATAAAATGTAATAATAACGAGAAAGATTCTAAACAATCTGGAGGAAGTTACATCTCAGTCACAGTTGGGCCAAATATAAACTTGTTCTTCATAAAATATTAGATTTTCGTACTGAAAGAAATTATAACAGCTGTGCGTAAAATGCCAATCTATCCATATATATATAGCTAGTAATATATATATGTGATACATATGTCCATTAGGCCTTTACATTGTCAACTCAATTGAAATATCTATCTAACTAAAGTGTCAATAATTATAATTTAAAATAGCCTTTATATAATAAGGTTCTGGAATTGTGATCACACATTCTTAAAACCAAAATGACACGCCCTTCAACTATGCTGAATAAAGATCTGTAGAAGAGCCATAATTTCCGAAAACTCAAAACCGAATAGGATAACAAGTACCATTGATATTGGCTTTCTAAAGTACCTACATAGAATGTATGGATAGATAGCTAGAATATTAATATGCTTAATGCGTACCAATAATACAAATTCTATACAATAACAGTTGAATATTGAATAGACTTTATTACGTGCGTTTAAAGTGTAAATTTGTACGTGAACGTATTGAAATCGTAATTTAGTTTCACGGGCAGCGCACGGTTGCATCAATCGGTTTAGACAACACGCTGACTGGTCGGATGCTGGCGGTCACAGAACAATCTACAGACGGGACAAAATGTTGGGAATGGTACGTAAAACCGTCAAGACAAAATGATGCCATCAAAAATATAACATGTGAAAAAAACCCAGTCTCGCAACTCAGTTATTCCAGCGTAAAAATTTGTGAGATCCATGTAATACCAAGTCGGTTAATTTATTCAGTCCCTACTTAAAGGTCCTTCTGTCGTAAGTTATTACGTAATTAGCTAACCTAACAACATCAGTGACCATATCAATATTAAAAATCTTTTATATTCTAAATAAATAGATTAACTTGGCCATCGAAATTGCCATAGAGAAATAATAATAGTAAGTAATAATGGCATTAACTAACAATTTAATTTAATATTACCAATATAATCCCTCCGAGGGGCCCTACCACCGGCCGGCTAGATTTGGTCGCCTCTTACGACACCCATAGCGCGTGGGATTGGGGTTAGTATTCTATTCTTACCCAATACGGCTAAACACGATAATTCTTCTTATTACGTACTCTTTATTATCACAATTAGTGGACAAGAACAGCATGCTACAATAAATAGTCCTCACAAAAGGGCCTCTTATTTATTCTAGGGAACCTTTGATAAGGTGATAAGGTTCTTTGGTAAGGACGTATTTAATTAAAATTACTAAAACGTAGCATCTCTGTACTCATTGCTCACTGCCCTCAGACTGAGGGGCGCGGGGGGCGTACCTGCGCGGCGGCCGGGCACCCGTATTGATTATTCGAGGCGTTTACTTTCGTTACTGTTTTAATGCGACCCATGAAATGTTTTTATTGGCAACTTGGTAACCCCTGCCTGGCTGAATCAACATCCGATGGAATATAAGTGTTTTTTGCTTATGAATTATTCCCTAGTCGGTGTGTTCTGCATGTCAATTGTCTAAGTACTTGGGCATAAATATATTGTTGTGAGATGCTCCCTTTGCCCGGGCCTTGGTTCGGTTCGATGTAATATTCTTCGGATTCAAAGAGCGCAAGGGTTTGTCTTTTATCTGGTTGGTTACCGATACTTATTTTAATTTTGCAGTGGAATTATTGGACGCAATTTTGAATTTTAACTACATATTAAGCGATGTCGAGCTGTCGGTCGTTGCATGGGTCACAGTGATAAAAATTTAATGGCGCTTCCGTGCTTCGACAAACACGATAATAGAGCCTTTCTGATTGTTTTAATTAAGTACTCGCGAAGTTTTCTGACGTATTATAGACATTGAACGGTTATTTCATGTAGTATGTCCACTGAAAGTCTGTTCGTTTACTATCATTTAACGACCCGCGTGGCGCAATGGTTACCATGCCGAATCACCGCGCCAAGGGTTCTGGGTTTGATTCCCAGTGAGGCGGAAATTTGAATGATCAGTTTGAATTTCTGTTCTCGGTATAGGTTTGAGTGTCCTTGTCTTGTGTGTTGTCCATGGCACCCACGACACAGGGAATCCTAGTTTGGGCTATGAGTGTGAAGCGTTATTTATTATTATTATTATTATTATTATTTAGTTACAAACCTTATATGGTGGCAAGGATATTGTTTTCGTAATTACCTAACAAAGGAACTAAATTGGTAAGACGATTGATGGTAAGTGGTAACCGTCATGGACACCGGCAACATCAGAGTACTATCAATGTATTGCCGACCAAAAAAGAAGAAAGAAAGAAATAGGCGGCCTGTTTTAACAGGTGGTCCAAATAAAATGCCGTTTCGTCTTTGTTGCAAATTTGAAGGGCCATTTAAGAAGAGGGTTCGTCATTTTGTTCTTTGCTTCCAGTGAAGAGATCAGTTGTCATGTCTGCACAATTCGATTGTCTATAAAAAAACATGGTATTTGATTTGGTATTGATAAATATCTATAATAGATATATTAACACAGTATCAGATCAAACTCAGTACATGAAAGACATTTGAGGAAAAACCATTATTGGGGCTGTTTATAAACGCAAAAATAGATCCCATAACAATGATTATTAGAATTTATCAGTTTTTTGTCCGTTCGTGTAATCTCAAAAATGGGTTAAACGATTTAGATGTGGTTTTTACCGATATATTACATTAAGCTCCAAGCGAACCTGCCTAAATATTTTTTGATTCCCGAAAAATATCCTTAAAATTAGTGTCGAAGAAACAATTCAGGTGTTGCAGACGTAGATAAGCGACATTAAGTACCAACCATTATATCACTTGCTCGTTACCAGCTTCTGCCATAGAAATTTTTGATTTCTTTTATCTTAGCTTTCTTTTACCTTCGCGTTGACTAAGAAAATAAATACCATTGTTGTCATAATGAAAGCGAACAAGGACACTTTCTTGTCCGTTCTCAACAATACGGACTACTCGCAATTAATCTCACTATTGAATGAGTTCTGACTTATAACTACATCTTGATAGAATCTCTTGTCGTACATAGGACGAGTTTTACTTATCGTTTTTCGTAATTCTCGTAATACGTACCTACCCTATTTCTTATTACAGATTGTGGTCTCTCTGTGAGCTTTTAATTTTATAAGAATCCATTGAGTAGTTTTTGCGTGAGATTGACTCTCACTCTTTATAGTTAGGAGTAAAATAAAATCTAATTTTTCATTAGTTAGAAATGAATGAAACGAGACTACAAGTAAGATCCCTACTGTGATGGTCGCTAAACTTTGTACCATTAAGTTTAAACCCTCTGAAATAAACCATGGATGTTTTTTTTTTAATATTTCACTTCCAACTTTAAATAGAAAGTACTAAGCTAGTCTTTATCTTTCTTGTTTTCCTACGGCATTAACATCTCCACTTTAAATGAATCTATAAGCAGACTTCTGTTAACCTCCTTAAACCAGTTGCACTTCTTCCTACTTCCTCAATGCAGTAATAAATCTGGCGGTAGATCCGAACAGCTACCAATTGCAAAAGCAGCGATTAGTGAGGCCGGCGGCGAGACCTGCTATTAGTGGAACTATGGCTCATAGTTCGCCATTAAGGCCAGGTAATGACATCGTAATCGCTCCTCGCCCGTCCACATCTCGAACAATCCAGCGCTCATAAAATTTATTAACGACGCTTTCTTTGTTGCTAAAGTCGGTACTATGGATTTTGTTACCGGTGCTGTTAAAATAAGGACAATGGTGATAAAATGCTTCCAACTTACTGACCTAGATGTATTACATGGCTGTAATATGGCTGTAATAATGGATAGCTTGTAAAATAACGCTACACTTATAACCCTACACTAGTATTCTCTATGTCTTGGGTAAAATGGACAATACACGAAGACACACAAACATACACCCAGACCAAAAATAGAAATTTAAACCCATCATTCAAATTTCCGCATCCTGGGAATCGGACCCAGGACTTTGGTTCGGCGATCCGGCATGGTAACCATTACACCACACGGGTCGTATTAAATGTATAGGTAGATACAGGTGCAGAATGTCGTCGATCTGTCTCAGTGAGCATATTAGAGCGTATTGTGTTGCTTTCCGTACCTGATACGTTCATATCACGGTTGTAGTATGGTATAATATACTGGCCAGACTCCTAAAGGGTTACTCCCTTGCTTAACTCCAATGTTTCCCATTCTAAGCGAGAACAATTTGTAGCAATTTTCTTTACTCCTAATCTCTCGTCTGTAGCGAGTTCGCAAGCCTTTTGCTTGTTCCATTTGACGCGCGATGATAGATTGTGTCTGGCCCCTGAAAGAAAATCTCTATGTATCGTATAGTATTCAGCGGCATATGAACTCAAAGAATTAACGATCTTTTACTTTTTAAATTGTCTTATTATTATAACATTTTGGTTCTGCTAATATTCAAATAATAATAGCTCCTTGGAAAGTGGGTATTATTTTCTGATAAAGGATGGGCTTTATTGTTTCTTATGCTTCGATTCCAATTTAACCATGAAAAACTACGCAGTAGGGCTTGCCTGTTGGATATAGTTTTTATGTTAATAGCGCTCAAACTAGCAATGGAGGTACGTGGTTACCGTCGCCCATTGAATTCAGTAATGGCAAAGAATCAAAGACATTACCCGATATACTCGTATTGCTAAGAGAAAGAAAACTAATACAGCTATGGATTTACATTTATTGAAAACCCGATAGAAATTGCCTTGGCTATATACGCCTAGCTTTAAATAGAGGTAAAATGAGTAAATAGACTAGCAAAAATTGAAAAAACTCTTTCAATGCTACAAAATAACTGGAGCAATATTCTGCACAGAGTAATTCATCCCGAGAGACAGCTACGCTTGCAGGTTGCAGGTGATCTCGCTACAAAGGATTATTAAAATGTTCCGTCTCTTCTAATTAATTGCTTTCGTGGTGTCTCGCGTTTTGATTTCCCGGCTCGATCGCGATTTAAATTAAAACACTGGTTGATAATATTACTTTGTTACGTAGTGGTATGACTTTACTATCTTTCCTTTCAGTTAATGAGTCGTTTCTTACAACCTTATTGTTAAATCCTTTTAGTTAGAACCGACCCTCTAGGCATGTACATGAAATAAGTTGGTTTAAACTGGTCACTTGTAGTAAGGAGTGGCAATAGCAGTAAAGGAGAAAACATTGTAAAAACCACCCGCATGATTTAATTTCTTCTTCCATTGATTTAATTTTTTCTCTTCTTCTCCGCTGGCAACATCAATGACACTCATGTCTGTGGGTGTCGAAAATCATCACTTAAACATCAAAAAATTGTAGTAGTCCTTGATAAATCACTGTCTAAAAATTGTGTAATTTTGTCAATTTTGTGTCAGAAATTTTTTTGTGTGTAATGCATTGTACGCTTACCCCCAAGAATCTTTCCCCAAACGCAGCTAGCGATTCGGGAACGCGTTTTACTCACAATTATGTCTCCTTATATTGACGATTCGCAATTGTTTTTCCTATCATTCTTTATTTTGATCAATCGTTATTGGAGTATTAACTTTGAAAATATTCAATCTATATTACGTAATTGCTTTCGTAGATTCCGATTTTAATTTCCATACTTCGATTAAAAAGCACTGTCGGAAGATTGAACTGCTTCATTGTAATTACTTGTCGGCCCCTCTGTTTGGTTTTGTCCTGGCCTGATTGGATGGGGCTGGGCGAGGACTTTTTCTCAGAATTATGTCCTTTTGTAACTATGAGGCTCGCTATATTAATTTTTTCACGCTCTGATTTTAGTTTGATAAGCCTGAAATTAGTGACTGACTTGTCAATTTCAAATCGATCAATTATAGATTGCCCATTAATTTCATTAAATCATTAATTTGATTTATAAGAATGTTTGGTAACTTTACAATACAATACAATACAATATTCTTTATTGTGCACACTAGAAGTACATAAAATATTACAATTTTAGTATTATTAGACACAATAGGCGGTCTTATCGCTGTAATAGCGATTTCTACCAGACAACCTAAGGGTAGAGGACACAGACGTTCAAGAAATGCATAGGTAGAGGTGCAAACAGTAAAAAGTTTACGAATTAATATTTAAAACAAAAGATAAAACAAACTATGTCTAACTAACATGAGTGAACTTTAGTGAACATTTTGGGAATGTAAAATCCCAAACTAAATTTGATGTTCTACATGTCTAACAATAATGTTATGCGAGATAAGTGAATATTATTAATAAAATATATATCATAGATATATATTATTTTGAGGATTTAAAAAAAACATTGACTGCTTCTAATCACTTCTTGCTAATCTGAGTCTGATCAAAATGTTGATAAAAGTACAATTTATTCACGTAGCCCTGTTTCTATTTGACCACTTAAAATTTTTCGTTTGAGAATGGAAACAGCTTTATTTTCGTCCCAGTAAAGAAACAGAAGCGAATCCTACCTTTTTAGGGTCCGTTAAAAAGCGAGGTCTTTACATAGTCGATGCCACGCGTTCCTTTTTAGGGTTCTCAAGTAAAATCCGAACCCTTATAGTTTCGTCATGTCCGTACGTTCGTCCGTCCGTAAGTCTGTCCGAAGATAAGCGCCAAGACCCTTAGAGCTGTAGAGAATTTGGCATGGATATACTATGGATATTATTATAATAAAACTCTATAATATGAGTAACATTTTTTCAGGGTACCTCCCCTACAGGTAACGTGAGGATGATTTTTTTATTCGTCGCGTACCCTATAGTGTCGGGTATCATTGAAAAGGTCTTCCAAAAATATAATGGTTTTTTTAGACCATTTTTGGAATAAGGGGTTCGTTTGCCAAATATTTGGCTTTAAAGTGCTAATTTTGGTTAGAGTCAAGTGTCCCCCCCCCCCCCCCCCCAGACTAATCTAAATGGTTGGCTAAACAGCTGGAGTTAGACAAGTGAAAAAATTCTCAAAAATAGGTTAAATGATGAATTCACAAAAAAAACTATCACGGCTATGTTAGCACAAGTAGTTAATGAGTAATAGTTGAGAAACTTTCTACTTCGGAACCTTGCGTGGTTTGTCACGGAATTGCTTGGTTTTTAATAATTCGTCGGTGAGGCTGGTAGGAACACTAAAACGTTCTTTTTATTATTCGAGGAGACATAATGGGCCCCCGTGCCAATAATAGGAGGAAACCGCCCACTTTACGTCCTAATATTAGGCCCGGGGTGGACCAGTCAAATGAGAGGCACGTGACCGGAGCGTTAATGTAAGTTATTGCCTGCCAGCATTGGCAGGAGGCGGTGACAGTGAGATTTCTTTTTGGAGACACCCTTTTTATTTGAAGTTACTTACTGTTATTGTGGAGGTGTTTTAGTCCAGGTGCTGGTAGTATGGCTATTGGAGTAACCAATGATTCAATATGGTTGTGAATATTTGTCGTGAATAGTGTGGCTGCATCGCTAAACGAGGTAATATAAATTTAATATTTGATAGTTGCTCGTTGATAGTTGGGTTTCCGGTTCCGGCGCTTGTCTCGTAAACATCACTGTGTCTGACACTCCACGAAAATATTATAAAATAATAGAATAAGCTGCAGTTTTCATAACAAAGTTACTTATAAATAAACAACTAAGTGAGTTTAAGTGTTCGTAATATAAAACATCACTTATCCAGGGGATTTGGCGAAGATTCATAAAGGATAAAACCGAACAAATATCGAGGTTAGAAATTATCATTGTCTTAATAATACAGTAAGACATTACTTGTCAACTGCTACGTGAACAGACAGTGACATTCAGTTCACAGACTACTGAACGGACAGTGACATTCAAGTGTTTAAGTGTTGTCAGTAACTTAAATATAATTTCCCAATAATAAATACGTTCCATTTCACAAATAAAAATGGAAGGTCAATTTCAAATTTTATTTGATAAAATGAAAATAGAAATGCAGAACCAAACAATAGAGTTAACTAACACAATAATGGAAAAAATGGACGAAAAACTAAAACCAGTTTTGGAGGAAAATAAAATATTAAAACATAAAATAGAAAACTTGGAAAAAAAGGTAGAATATCTGGAGAGAGACAAGAAAATTAACAATATAATAATACATGGATTGAAGGAGGATGAGAAATCTATACGGGAGTTAGTTAATAAAGTTAAAAAACATTTTTTGGATGAACTGAACTTAACATTAGAAGATTGGGAAGTAAATAAAATTTATCGAATTGGGAAAGTAAATAAAGATAACAAGCCTAGGCCCACGGTCCTTGCATTGGTTAGCGGATGGAAGAAGAGTGAGATCCTGAGAAATAAAAAGAAACTTAGGGAGCTGTATATAACTGAAGACTACTCAAAAGAAACCTTAGAAAAGAGGAAGGCATTACAACCTAAAGTAATAGAAGAGAGGAAAAAAGGGAATTTTGCCTACATTAAATATGATAAACTTGTGGTCAAGGAAAATTCAAACACGCACGATAAAAGAAAGAGAGAAATATCAAACTCCCCACAAGAAGACGTTCAACCATGAAAACAACAAACATTAAATTCATCATCGACTAACAGAAAAAATGCATTTGATATGATGAGGATGCGCTCTAACTCCTTTTCAACCAGCTCAAATATAACGAAACAATAGCAATCAAGCACCGGCGATCGGAAACATCAACTAAATGAAAAAATAAAAAACAAGGAAACGAATCCTCCCCCAAGCCGACTGGTCCTCGTGGGGGAAAAAGACCACGACCCTCTAAAGATAAACAAATCTACATCGGATATATACATAGCCACTTTTAATGCTAGATCATTACGAACCACGGAGAAGCGTTTAGAATTTGAATTAGCCCTGGCAAACATAAAATGGGACATAATAGGAATCAGTGAAATGAGGAGATATGGAGAAGGCATAACTGATTATGGAAACTATATCTTACATTATAAAGGTGAAACACTAGGGCAATATGGAGTGGGATTTTTGATAAAAAAGAATCTGGCACACAGAATACAAGAAATAAAAGGCATATCAGAAAGAATATCAATTTTACATATAACTTTACCTTTACATAAAGAAGAAAAGTGGTCAATCATCCAGGCATACTCACCAACTGAATCGGACAAAAAGGAAGATATAGCCAAAATTAATAAATTCTACGAAGATCTTAGGATGTCAACACAAAACTGCAACAAAAATATTATTGTAATGGGCGACTTCAACGCGCAAATAGGAATATGTAACAATAGTGGAGAAGAATATACGGTGGGAAAATATGGACAAGGTAAAAGGAGTAAAAATGGATCTAGGCTAGTCACCTTTGCTTTAGAAAACAAACTCAAAATCTTAAACAGTTTTTATAAGAAAAAGGAAACAAAGAGGTGGACATGGATGTCCCCAAATGGAATTCACAAGAATGAAATTGATTTTATTATGTCTAATAATGCTAAAATTATCAAGGATGTTTCCATCATACACAACCTAAATTTTAATTCGGATCATAAAATGGTTCGTGCTAAACTAACAGGAACGAAAATAAAGACTAAAAGACAATTTCGTACAGATAACTCATCCATTGTATGTACCGGCGATACCACTCAACTTATAAACAACTTACAGAAAGTGACAAATAAAGAGGTAATAAACCAACTACCAATCCAGGAACAATACGCGAAACTTATAAACCTACTAAAAACAGAAACCAAGAAAGTTAATACAGATAGCAAAAAAGTAATATCAGATGAAACATACCAGTTGTTGAAAGAAAGGAAAGAACTATTACAAAAGGAAGAAAAGAAAAGCAACCGTCCCAAAATATCAGAACTTAGTAAAAAAATTAGCTTAAATATCAGGAAAGACAAGAAAATTAAAAGGCATAACACATTAAAGAAACATATCGAAAGAACAGGTGGAATTAAAAAAGCAATAAAGGAATTAAATAGTAAAAAAGATTGGATGCTAAAGGTGAAGACTATGAATAATAATTATACAAATAAAAGAACAGAGATAATTAAAGTAGCTACAGAATATTATAGAAATCTTTACCGAAGCAAAAACCCAACTAGAATAACAAGTAAAATAAATACTATAGAATCTGAGCCAATCCCTAAAATATTAAAAGAAGAAACAATTAGATCAATCAACACGCAAAAGAAGGACAAGACACCAGGTGCTGATCAAGTAACAAATGAGTTGTTGAAATCTACTACAAAAGTTATTGCTCCTATATTAACAGACATATTTAATAAGATTATAGATACCGAAATTATTCCCGAAGACTGGACTAAATCAACAATAATATTATTGCATAAAAAAGGCGATAAAGGAGATATAGGGAACTATAGACCTATTAGTTTGATGTCAAATGTGTATAAAGTATTTTCAAAAATAATTCTATCTCGAATCACTTCTACCCTCGATGAAAACCAACCAAAAGAACAGGCTGGTTTCCGTAGTAAATATTCAACAATAGATCATATACATGTTCTTAGGCAAGTTCTACAAAAGTACAAAGAATACAACAAAATATATTATTTGGGGTTTGTTGATTACAATAAAGCATTTGACTCCTTAGAACATGATTACATCTGGGAAGCACTACGTATACAGGGAATACATGGTAAGTACATAAAAATACTCCAGAATATATACTCCAAAAGCACAGCCCGAGTCAGGCTTGAAACTACAGGAGAAGAATTTCCTATAGAGAGAGGCGTTCGGCAAGGGGACCCTATTTCACCCAAGTTGTTTTCAGCGGCTCTAGAGATGATATTCAGGAATCTGAAATGGGATCACGAAGGACTGGATATAAATGGTGTAAAGTTAAACCACTTACGTTTTGCAGACGACCTAATTTTATTTTCAGAATGCCCAGAACAACTAGAGCTAATGTTACAACAACTATCAGATCAAAGCGCGAAAGCAGGGCTTGACTAACAGCTCACAAACATATAATATCACAGTCAATACACAGAAAATAGAATATGTAGAAGAGTATGTATATCTAGGACAGCTTATAGCTGCAGAGGATACTATGCATAAAGAAATAGAAAGAAGGATAGCTAACACATGGAAAAGATACTGGTCTCTTAGCGAAGTAATGAAAAACGAAAAGATGCCACTTAGGCTGCGGGCACGAGATCTGCGACGAGCGGCGCGATGGCGGTTGCGGCGCGGCGCGGCGCGGGGCGATTAGCAGCGGTGTCTTGCGGGGCACGAGAAAACGGTCGGTCAATCGCGCCAAAGTAGTGTTGTGAAGAATGATAATATTATAATCTGTTTATTTATACTTTTATTGTTGAAGCGATGGCGTAAAGTAACTTTCGGAAAAAAGTGACGCTTGGTTTTCATACAAATGGAGGTACCTACATGTTTCATTTTGTGCCAAACATCGTTGTGAAGAACATGAGTTTACGTAGAAGAGAATTATTGGAGCCTAGTATGAGATGAGAGCTGAATTATTATTACCAAGAAATGGTGTTCATCCAATAAATAAAGGAAGAAGTAATTTAGGCTAATTTTCTACTCTATAGAATTAGTTATAAAGAGTAGAAAATTGCCATTCAAAAAATATTAAAACTATACGAGAATGAGTACATTTTGATTATATTTTGGAGAATATTTAGAGAATATTTATATGGTGCAAGTTTTTACTGTCCCATATAGCAGCTTTTGATGAAATACACGAAATAAGTTCTTCATTATAAATTTCCATTACTTTAAAATTATAATTCAATACAATTATATGTACTATCAATCTAGTTTGTTCCCATCTCTTCCGCGCCGCCACGCATCGCCCCGCACCGCCCGTGCATCGCGCATCGCGCCGCTCGAAATCGCGGGTCTCGTGCCCGCTCCCATAGTACGCCATACTGTTGATTCCATCGCTTCAAATCGCGCCGCGCCGCAACCGCCATCGCGCCGCCCGCCGCAAGTCTCGTGCCCGCAGCCTTAAAGAGAAAAGGAAAGTATATAATATGTGCATCTTGCCATGCTTGACATATGGTTGCCAAACATGGGCATTAACAGAGAATTTAATGAATAAAGTAAATGTATGTCAAAATGGAATAGAGAGAAGTGTGGTTGGAATAAAAAGAAGGGATAAAATAAGGTTAGAAGAAATAAAAAATATTACTAAATTTAAAGATGCAAAAAAGGCATGCAAGACATTAAAATGGAGATGGACAGGACATATGCTAAGAGAAACAAATGAGAAATGGACAAAAATAATAACAGAGTGGTATCCCAGGAGTGGAAAAAGAAGCAAAGGGCGACAAACGAAACGTTGGGAAGATGACATGAAAAAAGTGGCTGGTCCAGTGTGGATGAGAACAGCGAGAGACAGATCGAAGTGGAAATCTTTAGAGGAGGCCTATGTCGAAGGACAAGCTGTTGCTTAAAACCGATCGTCGATATAAATAGATAAAATATAAAAATAGGTAAATTCTTTTGCAAAAATTGCTACTATTGCAGTTAAATAATTGTAATTACTTATAAAAAAAACCTATTTTAACATTGTGAAACAGTAATAAAGGCTTATTTTATTTTATTTTATTTTATTTTTTAGTTGCTCGTTATGGCAAAAGGTTCTTTGTCTTTTATCACCAGATGGCTTGTCTGCTTGTTTGTCGGCTTGTCATTAAAAATATTCTTTGAAATGAATATCAATGAAACTTTCATCTATAATAGTTAGTCCAGCTGCGCCATTTATCCTTACTGCTGAGAACTACGTCCTTCGTGCTAATGTTGTGACATTGACCGTTCCAAACCGCTGGACCGTTTTGCTCCACAGATGGCGCTAACTATTATTATACAGAGGTGTCGGTTACAGATCGCGAGCTCAATGGTTTTATTCCATCTCAAAAATTCCCAATGTTTGCCTAAAGAAGTTTTCACTTCAAAAAAATTTGTGAAGGCAGGTTACTAGTAGTAGATTTTAAATTATACCAATATCCCTATTAAAATATTGAAATCTATCCCACTTCCTTCCAAAAAAGCCTTCCCAATTACTTGGTATCGCAAGTTTGTGGTATCGGCGTTCAATAAACTGATTCCCTACAACCGACGGCCTTTCGAACCGCAAACAATTACTGGCCGTAATAACAAGCTCGCTCCTAATGATATTCAATAAGCCAATAGAGATTTTATCGCTCAATTGTGCTGCAAGGCTGGTGATAATAGCGCCAATTATACTGCGATTTTGCGACTACTTAATAAGTGTAATAAATAATGTCATCTGTTATCACTGTTTTCTTTATTTTGCGATTTTATGAATTTGTTTTTGGAGAATATCATGAACAGAAACACTGGTTTATGACGCATGGTTTAAGAGGAGATTTTTTTATTAAGTTACGATCTATTTCAATACAATCCACAAGCACAATATAGTAACTATTAATGAAACAGTGGATTTAATTCAATTTTTTCATATAATAATATGGTGGTCAATGATAGATTACATTGAATGCGTCAACTTATTCGTACTTCTACGCTTTCATAGTAGTGTTTTACAAAGGAGTCGTAGATGAATTCTATGCTGTTAACAAATTATCTGGTATGTTATGGAGACTTGAATAACAACATAGAGCATACTTATTTATTTTGCGTTAGGAAATCATTCAATATGTTACTTCGCTAAACACATCGCCAAAGAAGAATCTCGCATAACCCATAAGAGCTCAATGCACAAGCTTCAGAATTTAATATAAACGCACCAATATTTCCCTGCATCAAGAATATGCCTATTACTTACATATTGCCCTTGGCATGTATCCAACCTTTATTTTAATTATAACTCCAACTGCGTCTCATATGGCCAATTATTATACCAATTAAACAACTCGTTTTCGCATCATAATTATTGGTGCACGTGTGGTGTCCCCCTTAGCGTTCAGAGATACAATTGTTCGATATGAACTAATAGGATTACCTACTGACGTCGCGGGTTTCGTAAACAGATTTGGAGAAAATCTTCGTTGCTAATTAAATTGAACTTATATGAAAATGTTAAGTTGTAGTTTAAGGCAAGTGTCTAACTGTTGCTGGGTGTGCGTTATCTAATGGTGGCCATACACGATCCATACTTGTCAAGTTTGCAGCGGACTTGACGCGGCATCCAATAAACTTGACAGTGCATGGCCATGGTGTAGATAGCTATCTGTCCATATTATGTAGTTATCTCCTGCACACTGTATGCCGCGTTAAGTCAACTTGAACTTGTAAACTTGACAAGTACCTCAAGCGCCTCACTTGATTGTGTAAAAGTAGAAAGTCTAACTTGGTGATGATAAAATTATATGACTAATCATTTGCGTTTGGGCGTGAGGTTTTTCTTAAGTCCAAGCCAAGCTCGCTTGCACCTGAAGCAGATCTGAATTACTGATGAAGCAATGGTACGTGAAGCCTCTTCTTCTAGATCGCCGGGCCACCAGTACAGTAATAGTGCATTACTTAATTTATAAG